>ML400487.1:37546-58484 GCA_005239525.1 Nicotiana knightiana | reverse complement strand
AACTAGCACAAACCCCCAAGCCCAATACATTATCCTACCCGGCCCAAGTACCTGTTTAATCTGAATCGCTAGTTAATTTCAATTAACGGTCCAGATCGCCTATAACCATAATTAACCTAAGACTACCCCCCGTCTCTCATTCTCTCCCTCTCACTTCTCAGCCGTCTCTCTCAACTCTCTCTCATCCCTTCAACTCCCTCCAGTGGACCTTGTCCTTCTCCGGCCATTGTCTTGCCGGAATGTATGGTGATTCAACCACCTACCAGCCTTATGGCTGCCCCCTTGAACGTGTGTCACTGTTTTGAGGCCTTCAAGTGAACCAGACGTAGTCCACTCACCTCTACGATATCATTCCATTTTTCCAGCCTCCCATGGACGTCCGAGTAAGATCTTTACACTTTCCGGTTAAAACCGGCAATTTCGAGTTATTCTCTTCTCCTTTCTAGGTTCTCTTTGGAAACCCTAACTTTAAACCTTCTGATCCTTTTAGATCTGTCACAGATCTATACGTATTCTGAGATTTTTCTATGTTTTCCTCAAAGATCTTCTTGTTTTCTGAAACGATTCTTCACTTCTCAAAACTAGGGTTTTAAGATTCTCTTTAAAACAATTCTTCCTCTAGTTTCTTAGTATTATTTTTGTGATTTTATCATGTTTAAGCATTATTTGAGCCGTTATCTTTTTGTTTGATTCATTTTTGATAAAAAGCACCAATTTTCTAGGTTCAATATGTGAATCTGAGTTTATTTTACAATGTTGTTTACCTATTCTAGCATGACTACCTTGCTTACGTGTATACTCTATATGTTTTGTGATTTCTTTCTCTATAATTAATGATTAGGGTTTCTGATTCTTTGTCACCTCTGCCTAAACTATGATTATCTATTGATTCCTTTAATTATCTGCTATTTTCTTATATGTATCCCTAATATCATGATTAGGGTTTCTGATTTTTGCTTAATATGTGTTATTCCAGTATAGTTTTACGATTTTTGAATCTCTGAATAAGTATGATTAGAGCTTTAGTGATTTTTACACCATACTCTTTACTGATTTTCGAGTATTTTCCTTTGAGTAATACTGATTGCCTGATTTTCAAGTATTTCCTTAAAATGGTGGTATTTTCCTTTGAGTAACACTGATTTCCTGTGATTTGAAGATTTCCTCACTAATTTTTAGAATCTGAATCATCTCTTGCCTTATTTTTATGAATAAACCTGCTGTCAATTAATTCTTATACACTTTCCTTAATTGGTATTTTCTGTATTCAGTTTGATTGCATGCTATATACTTTGACTACTCTTTATGTGGTAAAATCATTTCCTCAATTGATTCTTTTCCTTATTTATCATTGTTTATCTGTTTGAACATTTACTCCTTAATTAAAGGGAGTACTTGTATTAATTGGATTCTAATTGTAATTTACTTCTATAATTGGGGTGAACTGTTATTTTTTACCATACTCTTCTGCATATTTTCATTATCAGAACAACGAACAGACATTGTTCTAAACCCTCTGTCACACACACACATCCTCTCTCTTGCTCTTCTTTCTGGTTATTTGCTACTCTCAATCGGTTGCAAGCCAAGATTAAGTATTGTACACTCTTGCTCTTCATTCTGTTCTTATTCTCTCTTAACTGATATGTCCTCAATTTAGTTTAAAGTCTCAAAAAAACAACATGCTTCTCTTGGTATTTCAATTCGTCTTATTTCTATTATACTTTTACTTATGGTTTTGTTGTTTACCTTGTAATTAGCATGTCTACTTATTGCTTTACTAGTATGATTCTTAAATTGTACCCTCTCCCTTAAACTCGGCATGATACCTCCTTAGTACCCCTCAATACGATTCTGTTGATTCCTGGCATGAACCTATTTGTGGAAAAACTACTTATGTGGTTGTTAAGTTCTAGGTAAGTCTGTTAGGACTTCTCTGATTTTGACTTATGTGAAAATTTTTCTGTTGTGTACCTACTCTTATGTGTGTCCTATTTTTCCCCAACCCCCTCACTTCCCTTCTTGAGATTGTTTCAATGGTCCTGTTCTTTGTACTTGTTCTACGTGTGATGTTTTGTTCTGAGTTGTTGATCTGATTGCCCTTTTCCCTTTCTCTTTCAAACAGTTTCTCTCTTAAAGTAAAACCTTCTTTTGTTTTCCAAAAAAATTTTCAAACAAGTTGTTTAAAAAAAAAAATTGTTTTCCAACTCATCCTTTTCAAAACTATCTCCTGCACTTAACTTGATTCCTAGACCTTTAAGTTTCGCCCCCTTAGTGTGAGCACTGCTTTGGGACCTTGAGCTCCCTCTGAACCCTAACGCACTGAGGCTGGTATTTCCACACTGCACATGTTTAATTCCTAGTTACTAAGTCTGAGTGTTAGCACTGCCCGAGAGCCCTTGAGGTCCTTAGGGAACTTTGACACACCCGGACTGTGAAAAGGCTATGAATACCATATGGCAATGAGGTTTAGAGGATTTGGGCCTAATAGAAGGCTCCCTATAGACTAATTTCTTATTTTTTCACTTGTGGTTGTGTAATCCATAATCCTTGGACTGTAATAATTTGTAAATAATTCTGGGGCTGGATAGTGAAACAGGAGGGGTAACTATGCATGACTAGCTATTACAAGGGTAGAAACCATGCTTAGGTTTTTATTCCCTATCTATGCGATAGAGATCCTGTGTAGGTTCATATGTACATGCATTAGATATCATGCTACTTAGGATTTATGTGTATTCAACATCTCATCTCGCTTAGAAATCCTACCTATAGGATAAATAATAAATATAATAAAATAAGCTGCTATTATGTGATTCTGTCCACGTAAACATGTTCTGAAACTTCATTAAAGTCCCGTCCTAGGATAAATAAACTGCAATCATGTCTCACCATGCCTGCGCACTTAGAGATCCTGTTTCTAGGTAAGTAACATTAACAAGTTGTACTCTTGCTATTCCTGAAACGGTGCATAATGTTGTGATTTTATGTGCATTTAGAAATCCTGTTTAGGTTACTATGCATCATGTTGAATTATACATCATGATATAGGATCTTATTCATTTAACTGCACTTAGTCTAAATACAGATATCTAAAACAGTCCCCTGTTCTAAAAAATTTGTAATTAGTCCTTGCACATATTCAACACCTAGAATTGCATGATATCTTACACCTAGGCAAGCATTAGGTAATTAACTTAAAAAATAAAACCAGAACTGTCATTTGTGATTAGTGCTCAAATGTAGCATGCTTAAACCAGTATGCAAGCCTGATTAAGACTTTCCTCTCTGAGTTATGCAATAAATCTGACTTTGTGTTATCACTTAGATATCATGCTTAGGATCTGAACCTGAATATGGACTTTAACTGTGTATGAGACATGCTGTTTAGGTGCATTGTTTTGTGGAGGTCTTTGAGCCCTTTCTTATTTATGTGCTACCCTCTTTATCTACGGTTCTATTTGTTCATTATATGTCGCCTTAGCATTTTCACCTTTAAAACCTGAGGGTCTACCTAGCACCTCCTTCAGGATAGGAGTCCTAATTTCCTATGGGACTGATAGGAAGGGACGGGTAACAACACGCATTAGAGGTCGAGACCAACACTCAATTTAGTTGCTTTCACGGGGTGGGAAAGGGTAGAATATGGATATGATGACCGGTGCGCTAATACCACGTGTAGCCCCTCTTCGAGGAGTGATTACCGGGTATTGCATTGATGTGATCCATATTATTATAAACCTAGGATACCTTTTATATGCTTAGATTGTAATCCTTTCAAAAGCTAATCTTCTTTACTGTTTCCGAACATCTGCATGCTTAAGACTTAAATCCCCTCTTATTTGAAACTTTATTTGTTTGTTTGCTAAGCCGTACAACTTCACAGAAATCATTTGGCCGAGAACCACACTTGTGGATCCTGAGGGGTGTCTAACACCTTCCCCATAGGATAATTTCAAGCCCTTACCCAATCTCTGGTTAGTAATGTAGTTGTAATTGAACCTCTTAGGTGCCCTAACGCACCATTAAAATCGTTAGGTGGAGACTCTTCAAAATATGCAAACCCTTTGCCAAAAGGAATGACTTGTCTCAACCAATTTCATAAGCCCTTTCAACCGGCCCCAAAAGGAGCGCTTGGGGAAAAAGGGGGGCGCGACAGCATGGCGACTATGCTGGGGATATCCAGGCTTTTACCATTTCAAATTGTTTCGTGAATTTGTGCCTTTATTTTTAAATACATGCACCCTTTCCTATTCCCTTTACATGCAATTAATTATTTACTTCAGGTATTTATTTTTCTTCAAAGAGGAAACTGACATGTCTCTAACTGCTTTAAATCATTATTGTCGTTTTTACCGATTTATTTAATGTGCAAATACGTGACAACTTGTTTTAGTACTTATTATTGCATAATCATGCTCAACATTCATACTCCACTCGTGCCAAACAAAATACTATAGCAACACTTGATGAGTGGTTGCGCTCTTCCTATATTATTACCCACTAAATTCGGAAAGGTTTATTTGCGATAAAACTAGCCGATCAGCGGTGCAGTTGACGGTTCTGTTCCTTTCCCCCTTGAGTTGTCCAANCCACCCAAGACTGTTGAGTTGGTGGGAGGATCTACACTCTAGCGACAAAGCTATTGTCAGGAAACACTTGGGTAACCTACCATCTCTCCTGGAAATCCAGCCTAACAAAATGATAATAGAGGCTGCTACCCTATTCTGGGATAGTGAAAGGTCTGTGTTCCTCTTTGGGAACATCAAAATGACGCCTTTGATAGAAGAGATAGGAGGAAGGGCTGGCTAACCTAGTATGGGAAACTCCAGGGTTGTTGATGCTTGAGAACCGCACATGCAAAAGTTTCCTCAAACTGATGGGCCTGAAAAAGGATGCAGAATTGGTATGTTTGGAGGATTCGTACATTCCTTTTGACTACTTGTATGAAAGGTATGGCTACAGAAAATACCGTACCTACCATGACGAGTTTGCTATCACCTCTCTAGGACACGTCCATCGCCGAGTGTTCGTATTTATGGTTTGCCNCCATACCAGGCTAGCCATGGTAACTAAGACCATAATGGAAGGGGTAGATGGGCAAGACTTCAGCATTGTGCCCATGATCGTTGCAGACATATATCGGGCCTTAGAAAGGTGTCAACAAGGAGCAAAGCATTTCGAAGGTTGTAATTTATTACTCCAACTCTGGCTCATGGAACATCTCCAAAGAGGCGAATACCGACAAGACATTCACCGTAGAATGTGGGATGACCACATTGTTTTCCATCACCCAAAGCGAATGAATTATATCCCCGACATGCTCGCTCAGCCTGAAAATGCCGAGGGATGGGTTGAGGTTTTTGATAACTTGACTGAAGAGCAGGTTCAATGGATGTTTGAATGATTTCCGACGGATGAGTTCATCATTCAATCCCGAGACGCATCATTTCTGATACTGATAGGTCAAAGAGGGACATACCCTTACGTCCCTCTTGGAGTTATGAGGCAAGAAGGTAGGAAGCAAGTCATCCCTAGGGTCGAGACGATGAGCAATCTTCGAGCTGACTTTCAAAATAATGAAAGTCCTCACAAGTGCCAAGCTCAACACCTGTGGCACTGCAAGATTATTCTTGATAAAAACACCATCGAGCCAGACATATATCATGCCGATTGTACCCCTTTCTATCTTGGTTGGTTAGAAGAGGATTTGGGTAGGCAGAGCAAGTCGGGGTACGTCCGAGGTCACAGGGTTATAGATGAAAGGGCCGAGGCACAAGTCAAATACAACCAACTGCGCAAAAGGATCCTGGAATATGAGGATGACCACCACAAGATACATGAGTCCAACAAGAAACAGATCGAGGAATGGAAGGATATGGCTATCAGCTCCAACAAGAGGCTGGGGTACTTGGAACGAGGTATAGTCGAGCTGGAAGAAAAGTTCATCAAAAGAGTCGAAGATTATCAAAAGGCTGAGGGGGCTGCAGGAGGATACCTAGCCAGAACCTACATGTTGCTGGGACTTCGTGAGCTGGAAAACTTTACAAGGAAAGCAAGAATGCCGAGTCTGGGGAAGGTCCTTCTGGGACTAAGTAGATAGGAGTGTCTTTATTTTTCTATCAATGTAATAAGGCCAATGGCCATTAGTGACTGTTATTTTTCGTATATCGTTTTGTGATTTGTCTATTTTTCTTATCAATAAAATGAGGCCTTTAGCATTTTAAGTTCTCCAAAACAATTTGTCGCTAGGCCTACCTCGGGCACAAAGAGGTTCCCAACTTAGGACGCGCTTTTCATTTCCGCATTATGTGTTAAAAAACAGCAATATTCTTTTCATAATCCTCACTGACTTGGTTTCCTTTTATTTTTATATATTTTTCTTACTCCCCTCCCCAAAGGTTAGTTTGTACATTCTGGCATCATCAGCCTATCACACAAGATCCAAGGGCCCTCCACATACTCCTCCTCCTAGTCCTCCTAAGGGTAAAGACAAAGGCAAAAGTAAGATGGAAGAGTCCAGCAGCACCAGAAAGGAGAATATGATTGAACGGGTAGAGTCCACTGATGGCCGAGGTATTCAGGTCCTACATGAAAGCATGTCACCACTTGAACAGAAATTGCTGAAGTTTCAGGAAGAACTCGATCAAGTCCGAAATCTGGACAACCTGTCATTTTCCCTCAAAGTCCCTAACGTCAACCTTACAAATGCTCAAAACCCCGCACCTCCACAAAATATCCCAAGACAGCAAAATCATACCGCACCTCACCATCACGTCACTCCTCCAAAGAACCAAACTCTCTCGATGCAGTGCAATGCTTTCCACACCTCAAATAACACTCCACTACTCATCCCAGAACCTCAAAACCCCACAAAGGACCATTTCCACACATATAACAATCCCATCTATGTAGAAATCGTGACCCACTCCACTCCGCCTATCTCACAGGCATCCGAGTCTGACGGAAAGAAATTACTTATCAAGAACATGGCCGAGGAGCTTAAGAAACTGACCAGCCGAGTCCAGGGTGTTGAAGGAACCAAGGGAATTGAAGGGTTGAATTATGAAGACCTTTGTATCCAACATGATGTCGAATTGCCCGAGGGGTACAAACCTCTAAAGTTTGAAATGTTTGACGGTACTTGTTATCCGAGAGTCCATCTGAGGACCTATTGTGAAAAATTTGTTGGCATTGGGAAGGATGAAAGAATCCGCATGAAGCTGTTCATGAAGAGTTTGAAGGGAGACGCATTGTCTGGGTACATTAGCCAAGACCCCAAGAAATGGTCAAACTGGGTAAGAATGGCGTCTAATTTTATGGACAGGTTTAGATTCAACACAGAGAATGTACCAGATGTGTTCTACATTCAAAATTTGAAGAAGAAACCCATAGAAACCTTTCGCGAGTATGCTACTCGCAGGAGATCCGAAGCCGCTAAAGTAAGACCTACTCTAGAGGAAGAGCAGATGAACAAGTTCTTTGTCCGGGCTCAGGACCTGCAGTATTATGAACGGTTAATGATGGTTGAAGGCCACAAGTTCTCCGACATCATCAAATTGGGTGAGCGGATTGAAGAAGGTATTAAAAGAGTTATGGTTACAAATTTTGAAGCCTTGCAAGCCACTAACAAGGCTTTATAGTCCGGTGGTGTGTCTAAGAAGAGAGACATGGGATCCGTAATGATTGCACAAAGAGCCAAGTCCCCACTCAAATACCAAACTTATCCAACACCTCCACTCACATACCAGCGAACCCCAATTTACCAAGCACACTCACCAAATTACCAAGCACCCTCACCGAACTACCAAGCTCTACCACTTTCCTACAAAGATCCACCGCCCACCTACCAATCTCTGCCACCCACATATAACCTGCTTCGCCCAGGTACTCACAACCCGCTCCTGTCTACCACACTTATAATTCCCAGCCATCCCATTACCAACCACCCCCTGCACGCCAAAACTTCCCTAGACCTCGTCCCAATTTTGATCACCGCCCTCCAAATCAATACACCGCCATAGTCGAGCCCATTGACCAGCTGTATGTGAAGCTCAAAGCTACTGGTTATGGCACACTATCCCTGCTGCCACCCCTGAGAACCCTTCTCAGTGGGTTAACCCAAACAAATCCCGTGCATACCATTCCGGCATGAAAGGACACATCATCGAAGAATGCCACTCTTTGAAGGACAAAATATAGGCTCTCATTGAGAACAAGATTATTGTGGCAAAAGACCCCGCTCCATACGTCCACGACAATCCTTTGCCAGACCATAAGTGTAGAGGTATCCATATGATTGAAATAGAATATGATTAGGATCCCGAGGGATCAATCGGATTGATCGCAGAAGGCGATCACCCAAAGAAACCTACAGTCACTCTCAAACTGATCAGAGTCCTGATTCAACCATCTGAGGACGCTGAGGTGAATATGTCTATACCATTTGAGTTTGAAGCAACGCCACCTGCAAAGTCACCAGTGCCAATTGAAGTTGAGTTTGTATCTCCAGCAAATGCACCGACCCCATTCGAGGTCGCAGTCTTGCCACCCAGAACACACATTTCGTTTGAAGGATGGTCGCACCAATTCCGGTGGAAATGTCAACCACGCTACCCTTCTATTCAAATGCTATCCCTGGGGACTACACATCCCAGGCGAGAAGGAAAGGCAAGGTCAGGTCTGAGGAAGTTGTCGCAGCACAGGGTATGACGAGAACTGGTAGGGTCTACACCCCTGAGCATCTGGCCGAGTCAAGTAAGAAGGCTGCCAACCGGCCTCTCCTTATCGAAAAAAGTCCTGATGACCTTTGGAGAAAGGTATAGGCTAAGGAGTATTCAGTCATCGACCAGCTGAACAAGACACCGGCACAGATATCCATCCTCTCTTTGCTACAGAATTCTGAAACACACAGAAATGCTTTATTGAAAGTGTTGAGTGAAGCATATGTGCCAAACAACATCACTAGTGGGGAAATGGCCAATATGGTAGGCCAGGTACTGGAGAGTCATAAAGTCACTTTTCATGAGGACGAGCTACCACCTGAAGGATTGGGGCACAACAAAGCACTACACATGACCGTGCAATGCGAAGATCATTTCATCACAAGGATCTTGATTAATAGAGGTTCCAGTCTTAACATCTGTTCGTTGATAACATTCAAGAAATTGGGTAAAAGGCTACATGAGATAAGGGATGGAGTGATCAATGTGAAAGCCTTCGACGGTTCTCAGAGGTCCACCATGGGGGAGATCAGTCTATGTCTGCAGATGGGACCGACTTGGTTCGAAGTGGATTTCCAAGTGATAGATGTGCCAGCATCCTACAACCTATTGTTGGGACGACCCTGGATTCATGCTTCTGGGGCCGTAGCGTCAACGCTACATCAGGCGGTACAATTCGAGTGGAACCACCTAGAGGTGATTATTCATGGTGATGGTAGCAACCCCATTTATAGTCGTCAAACTATTCCGGTGATTGACAGGAAAAGGAAGATAGGCGGGGGAACTTACCACCACATTGAGCGGGTCAATGCTATCGACAAGGACAAGTGGTGGGATAGTAAGATTGAGAGCATCCTGAACTAGAGGATATGAGCCAGGCAAAGGGCTCGGTAAGAACCTCCAAGGGATCACAAATCCCATAAGACTCAAGAAACATGGTACCACTTTCGGTCTAGGTACGAGTACACTTGTTAGGAATTCAACGACTGGTCGCCACCTTAGCGCAGTCCCTATTACCCTTTGGAGCAGCCGAAACCTCATCTTGAGCAGACTTTCAAGTAGGCCGACATTATTTACGGATCAGACGAAGAAGAAGAACTTGCAGCAATGAGGACTTTTTTCCTAGAGGACGAGGATAAGGATTGCTATGTTGTTCTCGAGGAGGAGGGGGAGGAAGGCCCTTCCGTACAGACTGTAAGAAAGGGGACATATCTCAAGAACTGGTCTATCAAGACGACCAAATCTCGACGAGCCTTGGGGTAGCAAGGCTAAAATGAGCATTATTACTATTTTATTCACTAAATGATTTTCTTTTTCCTGCATTTTTCAATCTCTGCAATAAGATCTTCAATGTTCAAAACAGTTATTCAATTCATCAAAGCATCTTCTAAATTTCTCTTACGAATCTGATATTTATTGCTATTGTTTTCTATCATTACTTTATTTATACGACATTACTATTACTTGTTTTGATGAATCGATGACTGTAACATACAATGAGACAACGCGGCAAACGGACATTGATTCAGACGAAGACGACATATTTGACGAGATTGCCAAAGAAGTTGAGAACTTTGAGAACAGACCTAAGTCCAAATTGGACGAGACCGAGGTTATCAACCTGGGAGATTCAGAAAACATCAAGAAGATACTAAGGAAGATGATAGAAAGGCACAAGCAGTGGCATGAAAATTTATCATTCACTTTATTGGGATACCGCACCAGTGTCCACACATCAACAGTGGCAACTCCCTATATGCTAGTTTATGGTACATAGGCTGTTATTCCTGCCGAAGTGGAAATTCCATCTCTAAGAATTATACAGGAAGCTGAGCTCAGGGATGCAGAGTGGGTAAGGAGCCGTTATGAGCAACTAGCCCTCATAGATGGGAAGAGAATGAATGCAGTATGTCATGGTCAACTATATCAGAATAGAATGGCCAAGGCCTTCAACAAGAAAGTCAAGCCGTCGATTCACACCAGGGCAGCTGGTGTTAAAGAAAATATTTCCGCATCAAGATGAATCCAAGGGGAAATTATCTCCCAACTGGCAAGGTCTGTACATGGTTCATAGAGTGTTGACGGGAGGAGCACTCATACTTGCAGAAATGGACGGAGAAGTTTGGTCGAAACAGATCAATTCAGATGCAGTCAAGCGCTACTATGTGTAATCTTTAGGCTTTCTCAGTGATGTAAATTGAACTACGCCCGACCTGATTCCCATTTAAGAGGGGATACGTAGGCAGCCTATGGGTTCGGTCACAATTCAATAAAAATCTATTTTTTTCGCAATTGGAAACTAGGGCAGAATTTTAAGGAGGACCCTCAAAATTCTGAAGCAGCAGTCCACAAGCATTCATCCAGCCAACTGGGGAAGAAATTTGAGGAGGACCCTCAAAATTCTGAAGCAAGTTCAGTCAATCGCCGTACGAGCAGCAGTCAAAGGCGTCCACCCAGAAAATTGGGGCAGAATTTTGAGGACCCTCAAAATTCCGCAGCAGGAGAGGTTGCAATGTCTCGATCAATGTCATGTAGTCAGTTCATCTAAAACTATTTTAGATTATATATTATGCTTTTACAAAATCATGCATATTTATTTTTTCTGAAGCAGCTTGTGTAGCGAATGCTACCCCAATGATACAGACAGTATCATCATGATCAAGCAAATGATCCAAGCAGAGCCAGCAGGAATGCGAACTAACCTTTCCCCTTTACAAAACTCACGATCTTTCTTTGGATGCAAGAATAAAATTGCAAAATCCCCACAACATATTATCCGCTCAAAGGACAGACATCGTTCCTCAAACTCGTCATGCCAACATTTATTATCAGCACAAACGATGCTTCATTATCACAATGCTCTACCGCAATTTAACACCAGCTAAGAATATCTGTTATCCTTCCTTAATCTTGCATAAGGCTACATTTCTACCTTTCGAGGTTAAACGCTAGCTCCATCTGCATTCGCATATTGCATAAGGCTACCATTCTGACTTTCGAGGTTAAATGCTACCTCCATCTGTATTCGCATATTGCATAAGGCTACCATTTTGCCTTCCGAGGTTAAACGCTACCTCCATCTGCATTCACATCTTGCATAAGGCTACCTTTCTGCCTTCCAAGGTTAAACTTTACCTCCATCTGCATTCGCATCTTGCATAAGGCTACATTTCTACCTTTCGAGGTTAAACGCTACCTCCATCTGCATTCACATCTTGCATAAGGCTACCTTTCTGCCTTCCAAGGTTAAACTTTACCTCCATCTGCATTCGCATCTTGCTTAAGGCTACCTTTCTGCCTTCTGAGGTTAAACGCTACCTCCACCTGCATTCGCATCTTGCATAAGGCTACCTTTCTGGCTTCTGAGGTTAAACTCTACCTCCATCTGCATTCGCATCTTGCATAAGGCTACGTTTCTGCCTTCTGAGGTTAAACGCTGCCTCCCATTTACTTCTCAAAAATGACTCTAGCCTTATTTACTTCGCTTTTCTTTTAGGCTAAGCTCTGCACCTTTAATTCGCAAGACTAAGCTTTTTATTGTCAACATCATACTATTGCATCTTCATGGGCTGAAATATCACCAACTTATCCAAAGGCGTCATCGTTCGGAGGCAGCATCTTCATGGCCCGAGAACACCATGTCATGGCCTGAGGATCTCCTTTATCAGTTTGCATATCATTATTCAAAGGCATCATGGTTCGGAGGCATCATCTTCATGGCCCGAGAACATCATTTCATGGCCTGTGAATCCTGCATCAAGCAATTCACGGCCCCGGACATCATGGTCTAACGACGTCATCCTTAACCGTCCAAAGACAGCATTCATAGTCCGACGGGAATTTGCATCATGTTTAAATTATGCACGATATGCTTGTATTACTCATTTATAGGTAACTCGGCAAGCATCAGTTGTCCCTGCAAGAGCGATCCCACTCCAGTTCTCCTAATTACCCCGTAAGCTGTTTATTTAAACAGTCATATATGTTGCGTCCGTTCTTCACCGATGAGTCCTGAACTACATACGACCTGATTCTTGTAAAACCAGGGATATGTAGGCAACTCAGAAACCAGGGTGCGGTCGGAATCTCTCCAAACCATTTCACTCGGTCAAAATTGGCCATCATATCTTTACCTGACAACTCTTTCATCCTTCCCGGGTAAAGAGGGGAAACTATTGATACCCAATTTTTCCTCAAACTATTTTAAAATTTGCATATATACCTTCAAATCACTCTTTATAATAACTGGTATTTTCCTGTAATTTTTCATATTTTTATTAATTTGTTTTCCAATTTATTCAGTATTTTTATATTCAATAATTATTCAATTGTATTATAAATAATTTCAAAATATTTCCCAAATCAATATATCATTTTTAATCCTATTAGGATTTAATTATTTCACAGATTAGCCAATTTGGCATTATTTGGCTATAATTACGACAATTTTTTCAATTATAGCCTAATTGTACATTTCATGTCATTTTAATTCAATAGTTAGTCATTTTATATTTTAAATATTAGTTAATTACCTTAATTTAATCTATTTAAAATTAATTTAATTTTATGTAATTACTAGCTATTTTGATTATTTATCTATTTTATCGGGTATTTAACAATCAACCCCTTCCTATTTAAAGCATAACCTAATTTAAGTCAATTTCAGCCTATTAAACTAGCCTAGACCCCCATGTCCAATACACTATCCTACCCGGCCCAAGTACCTGTTTAATCTGAACCACTGATTAATTTCAATCAACGGTCCAGATCGCCTATTACCATAATTAACCTAAGACTACCCCCTACCCCATCTCTCATTCTCTCCCTTTCACTTCTCTTCCGTCTCTCTCAACTCTCTCTCATCCCTTCAACTCTCTCCAGTGGACCTGGTCCTTCTCCCGTCATCGCCATGTCGGAATCTATGGTGATTCAACCACCTACCAGCCTTATGGCTCTCCCTTGAACGTGTGTCACTGTTTTGAGGTCTTCAACTGAACCAGAGGCAGTCCACTCACCTCTAGGATCTCATTCCATTTTTCTAGTCTCCCATGGCCGTCCGAGTAAGATCTTTACACTTTTCGGTTAAAACCGGCAATTTCGAGTTATTCTCTTCTCCTTTCTGGTTCCTTTGGAAATCGTAACTTTAAACCTTCTAATCCTTTTAGATCTATCAAAAATCTATACATATTCTGAGGATTTTCTATGTTTTCCTCAAAGATCTTCTTATTTTCTGAAATGATTCTTCACTTCTTAAAACTAGGGCTTCAAGATTCGTTTTAAAACAACTCTTCCTCTAGTTTCTTAGTATTATTTTTGTGATTTTATCGTGTTTAAGCATTATTTGAGCCGTTCTCTTTTTTGTTTGATTCATTTTTTATAATAAGCACCAAAATTCTGGGTTCAATATGTGAATCTGAGTTTATTTTGCAATGTTATTTACCTATTCTAGCATGACTACCTTGCTTGCGTGTATACTCTATGTGTTTTGTGATTTCTTTGTCTATAATTACTGATTAGGGTTTCTGATTCTTTGTCGCCTCTGCCTAAACTATGTTTATCTATTGATTCCTTTAATTATATGCTATTTTCTGATATGTATCCTTAATTTCATGATTAGGATTTCTGATTTTTGCCTAATATGTGTTATTCAAGTATAGTTTTACCGTTTTTAAATCTCTGAATAAGTATGATTAGTGCTTTAGTGATTTTTACAGCATACTCTTTACTGATTTTCGAGTATTTTCCTTTGAGTAATACTGATTGCCTGATTTTCGAGTATTTCCTTAAAATGGTGGTATTTTCCTTTGAGTAACACTGATTTCCTGTGATTTGAAGATTTCCTCACTAATTTTTAGAATCTGAACAATCTCTAGCCTTATTTTTATGAATAAACCTGCTATCAATTAATTCTTATACACTTCTCTTAATTGGTATATTCTGTATTCAGTCTTGATTGCAAGCTATATACTTTTACTACTCCTTATGTGGTAAAATAATTTCCTCAATTGATTTTTTTCCTTGTTTATCACTGTTTATCCGTTTAAACATTTACTCCTTAATTAAAGGGAGTACTTGTATTAAATGGATTCTAATTGTAATTTACTTCTATAATTGGGGTGAATTGTTATTTGTTACCATACTCTTCTGCCTGTTTTCAAAACTATAAGTACCTTTGCTCATTCATTATCTGAATAACGAACAGACATTGTTCTAAACCCTCTGTCACACACACACATCCTCTCTCTTGCTCTTCTTTCTGGTTATTTGCTACTCTCAGTCGGCTGCAAGCCAAGACTAAGTATTGTACTCTCTTGCTCTTCATTCTGTGCTTAGTCTCTCTTAACTGGCATGTCCTCAATTTAGTTTAAAGTCTCAAAAAAACAACATGCTTCTCTTGGTATTTCAATTCATCTTATTTCTATTATGCTTTTACTTATGGTTTTGTTGTTTACCTTGTAATTAGCATGTCTACTTATTGCTTTACTATTATGATTCTTAAAGGGTACCCTCTCCCCTAAACTCAACATGTTACCCCCTTAGTACCCCTCAATACGATTCTGTTAATTCCTGGCATGAACCTCTTTGTGGAAAAACTACTTCTGTGGTTGTTAAGTTCTGGGTAAGTCTGTTAGGACTTCTCTGATTATGACTTATGTGAAAATCTATCTGTTGTGTACCTACTCTTATGGGTGTCCTATTTGTCTCCACCCCCCCTCACTTCCCTGCTTGAGATTATTTCAATGGTCCTGTTCTTTGTACTTGTTCTATGTGTGCTGTTTTGTTCTGAGTTGTTGATCTGATTGCCCTTTTCCCTTTCTCTTTCAAACAGTTTCTCTCTTAAAGTAAAACCTTCTGTTGTTTTCCAAAACTTATTTCAAACAAGCTGTTTAAAAAAAACATTTTTCCAACTCAACCTTTTCAAAACTATCTCCTGCACTTCACTTGATTCCTAGACCTTTATGTTCTTCCCCCTCAGTGTGACCACTGCTTTGGGACCTTGAGCTCCCTCTGAACTCTGACGCACTGAGGCTGGTACTTCCACACTGCACATGTTTAATTCCTGGTTACTAAGTCTGGGTGTGAGCACTGCCCGGGAGCCCTTGAGGTCCTTAGGGAACTTTGACACACCTGGACTGTGAAAAGGCTATGAATACCATATGGCAATGAGGTTTAGAGGATTTGGGCATAATTGAAGGATCCCTATAGAATAACTTATTATTTTTTCACTTTTGGTTGTGTAATCCATAATCCTTGGCCTATAATAATTTGTAAATAATTCTAGGGTTGGATAGTGAAACGGGAGGGGTAACTATGCATGCCTAGCTATTACAAGGGTATAAACCATGCTTAGGTTTTTATTCCCTATCTGTGTGATACAGATCCTGTGTAGGTTCATATGTCCATGCATTAGATATCATACTACTTTGAATTATTCAACATCTCATCTACGCTTAGAAATCCTGCCTATAGGATAAATAATAACAATAAAATAAGCTGCTATTATGTGATCCATGTAAACTCATTTTCTTTAATTCGTGTACTCTTTATCTGTCATGACACTTACTTATCTCTTGTTATAAATAGCATAAATATGTTAACCTCAAGATACTCTCATCCCCGATCCTACGTCGATTAACTAAAGACGAAACTTTAACGTACCAAAACGCAAGATGTAACATCCTTCCCCCCTTAGAAACATTTGTCCTCGAATGTTTAACTCCCCGGGATCTATATAACTTTGGCAGAGTCGCCTTTGTAACAATACTACTACCAACTCTTCTGCCATTTTAGCAGTTGCTCTGTGAATAAATCCAAATTGTAGGGTATCCCTCCCCCCCTTAGTCTTTTTGCGCATATCATGACATGTGGTCGAAATCTTCCTAATCTTGCAACTGTTGTTACCTCCTGTCATGCAGCCTGTATGATCTTGGCTTTGTAAGTGCTTTTATGCGATTCCTTTTCCCTTTTTCCTTTGAACTTTTAGCCAATCTCTAGGCCTTACTTTGTAAATATTTACAACGCTTAATAGGATGCCTTTGTGGGCATCTATAGGTGTACTGAAATTCTTCGCTCGGTACTTTGTAGAACTTGCGAATATGGTTATATCTTATTTCCTAGACCTGATTATTTATTCGCGTGACTTTACCACATCTATGTAGGTCATACTATACTGTAATTCTTACTTCGATTTATCGTTACTGAGGTCTGCAACCAACTCCAGGTTACTCTTTGTTGCTCATCATATATGCATAAAGCTAAGTCTTTTAACGCTTCTTCATTACTGCTCATTTTAAGACAGAAGGCTTAATCTCATCTTGTAATTTGTAACCTTTCAACTTGCTTGCATCACATATTTTCTTATGTCATTCTGGGATATCAAGCGAGACATCACATCGTCTCTAACACTTCTTTACTGTCTTAATTAGCCTCCTCGATACCTAGAAACCATAGGCTATGAGATATGCCACTGACTATGCCGCTATCATTCTTGTATATTGAATCCCAGCACTTCTAGCCTTCTATCCAAGGTAGGGACTATTCACGTATTCTGACTTTGAGTATCTCGTATGTTGTTCACCTTTACCTTACTTACCTTAAATCTCACATCGTATCTTCTATATCTTTCATGAACTCCCTTCCACATAGGTATAATTCACGTCCATAACTTGAAGCTCTATTATAATACTCGCACCTCTGGTACATACACAATCCAGTGGGAGCTTCGTACTGACTTCTTATGGGGCTGGTACTTTTTCTAACTGGCTTTCTTGTAGAGACATTATAGATTATGATTGTTGTGTTATTTCTCTTGAACATCCGATATTAAGAGTGATTCTGTCATGTTCTCCAGCACAACTTCTATAATTTTTCTAGGTCCAATAATCAGACTCTTGATTTACTTAGGTGGTGTAATTCTTTAGTTTCCTCTTCCTTCTAATTAGCCTTTACGTAGGCTTAAGCTATCTTCTGATCTGTAGCTCATGGTATCAGTTATTACTTTAGCCTTTCATGGGCGTTATGGAATATCTATGATACAATCTTCTAACAATTCAATCCTTTGTCTATGCCCTGTGCTTAATTCTATCTTTAAACTTATATCGAAGTCTTCTATGGTCGTATGATTGTCAACAAATATGCTTCTTGGATAATGCTCCAAAATCTTTAGTGTATCCATAGCGTACTAACCCTGGATCTTTGACCAAATAATTCTTTCGTTCCATCTTAGCTTTCTTTCAACGTAAGCTATTACTTTTCCTGGTCTTTGTTCCCCCTTGTTGCATCCATACTTAGCTTATCATAGTACCCACACTTGCCAGAGTCTTCATACAACTCATATGATCTCGAATATTACTTTTAATTCTTACTTCCCGTTCATTAGCCACGGTAGGTGCAACTTTCCTTTGGAATGCTTACAATGTTGTTGCGAGATTGTTGTTATACGACCATTTCCTCTTTAGGTCATTGTGCTTAGGTTGAAGCCTTCTTTCTTATCTCCTCAGCAAGTCTATTGTTGTAGTACTTAGGGATAACCCTTGACTCTTGCAAAGTTGTGAGATTATTACGGAACCGTTTGATGTCCTTACTTGCCTATAATCATCCATAGTTGCTTACGTCCATGCCCTTGTGCTTGTATGGTTGCTTCTGTATTGATATTTTGACTGCCTTCCCAGTGGCACTTTCTTTTATCCCTATAACATTCATACGTATCTTTAACTACCCTGACTCTTGTTTGAATATATCTCAAGTATTATAATGATATTCTTCGAGGCTGAACTCTCCATGTTGGGTTCTACTATGTTTATCTCACACGATCTGATGACTCGTCTGTAACCTCCTTCTTAGCCATAACCTGGATCTTCCTGACCAATTACTAACTACTCGTTGGCCCATTCTTATATCAATATTCTTTGTAATATTTCTTGGGTTATTTCCTTTGTCTTATCTTATGTCTCGCACTGGCTCCTTATTTATTAATAATAGCTCGGGCAGGAACCTTTACTTCCTCTTCTTGACGTCGTGCTTGCACAATATTCTTGAATTGTAGCGTATCTGTAAGATTTGGATAAGTGCCATCTCATTCCTCTTTCATTTATCACATTCTTCCTTTACCATTCCATAGTCACTAGAACCACTTAATTCTTGCTTAATACCACATTACTCCATATTCCCCCCTTTAGGGATGTACTAAAAACTGAAGCCACGAGGATCTACCTATATATATTTTACCTCTTCATCTTTGGCGTCGTTTCACAACATTAATGATCCTAACTTGCCTTGCGGCAATTCTTTTGTACCAAGAATGACAAATTCCCTTACTCGCGAGGGTGACACTTAGCGTAACTGGCACATACAGCCTCTTAAGCTTAACTTTGCTCACATTGCTTGCTCCAAGGAAGCGTCTCCCTGAATGACTATTCTCTGAATTCATCGTGAATCTTCTTCTGTGGCCCGTCTTATTATTGCCGGAATGTGATATGAAATTATCATGATGCGGACTACTACCAAATCACTCAGTCCCTAATTCATTTTTAGTTTATCTTGTTTGCCAGTCCATACTGATTTCTGTTACTCTAGGGATTAACTCTCCCTTCTGTTAGTCGCGTTGGAGTTACGAACTTATTTCTTGAAATGAGGATATGAATTTATGGCCTATACTCTTTTGTTGTCTCAAGGCCTACCACCCTCTTGTCTTTTCATTTACTTGACTATAGATTCTGTAATACAGTCATCTCTTTTTATCGACCGTTGTCATCCACGTATCACATCTTACTCATAATGCATCATTAACTCTCTTCTTACTTCCTGATGACATTTATATCTATTACTTTATTCAAAAACTTGAAAAAGATATTTTTTTTCTTTTAGCTCCCCTTGCTCCACCTACTGGCTCTTCAGATAGCCTAACACTCTTTCTCTACTAGTGATGGGAGAAATACCAAAGTAATTCAAAAATGTGAATCAACGCAAACCATCCATTTACCGCTTTGGCTTACTCTAACCCCAGTCGGATCCTACTATCATGTCTTTCTCTTAAACCATATCCATTAGATCCCATAGGGCATGACTGATATAGGCGTGGCCGATTGTACATACATCTACTACTGTTGAAGGTAATTCAAAATGCTTATATCTCCCTTCCTGATTGGTAAATAGTGATAATCTTTATTAACTACGTACCTCGTATCCTTCTTCATCTTGCTTCTTTTTCTTGTTGAAACTTGTATTTATCTTCTGAATCTCTCATTATCTTTCACCATTAAGGTGGATAGGTGTTCTTGCCTCAAGACTCTTTATCAAGAGGCTTACACCTTTCAGTATGCACATGATCTGCCGAAGACCTACACATTTACTTATCATAAGCATGATACAAATTGGAGTTCCTCTAATTCAATACTTCAACAACTATATCTCTTATCGATCATCTCTCTTAACGTAGGCATCGTCTTATTATGAATAAAAAAAGAAGTTTGGGACTTGAATCTTATAAGTGAGCTCTACCACACGATTTAGACTAAGAAGAAAGAGTGACAGTCTTAAATGCCCTGTAGCCTCCTGCTTATAAGTGTGGTGCACGACACACCCATAAACAAGACTCTACTAGACACGGCTTGTAGACTCCCTAGGATAGAACTGCTCTGATACCACTTTTGTCACGACCCAAATGGATAGGCCACGACGGGCACCCGGTAACTTACTTGACCGAGTACCAACGTAACATATATTTCTTATTACATCATCATATACACGTGACATACGAGCCTAATAGGCCAACATAATCATTTATAAACTCAAAAATAGGCCGACAAGGCCGTACAATCTTTCACGTACACAACATATGTCTACAAGCCTCTAAGAGTACATAAATGTCGTAAAGTTCGGAATAGAGTCCCGCCATACCAAACAATACATGTCTAAATCATACTAACCAAACAAGCAACTCTGAAGCAAATGGAGTGCACCACCATCTTCCTCTGAGCTGATAGTCTACTTGGAGGGCTCTCGACCGGTCTATCGGGACCTGCGGGCATGAAACACAGCGTCCCCAGGCAAAAGGGACGTCCATACGAATAATGTACCGAGTATGTATGGCACATAAATAAATACATAAGAGACATGGATGACATATAGAGTACATGACTCAACCTGTAAGTCTGAATAACTTTGTAAATCATAAATTACTTTTAACGCCATGCATATGCGTATGAATGTCATGT
>ML400487.1:0-37459 GCA_005239525.1 Nicotiana knightiana | reverse complement strand
ATATATATATATATATATACATACATACATATATACGCGTATATAATACCGTTTGAATCATATTTCAGCCACTGTGGGCAACATCATCATAATATACCAGATGATCAGGTGGTCGTGTTTATATAACGCCGTAACCTTTTCCCATATTCCATATACATATATTAACATATATACGTGTATATAGCGCCATCTGGTCATGGGTCAATGTGCATGTATAAATGCATGAAATGCATAAGAAATACGTTAATAAGATTTTCTCGAAGTGCCATAAAACCAATATACCTTTCGGCTAAACTTTATCAAATACGTATTTTTCTGAGACCCATGAAAAGAAAATAATAAAAATTCTCATGGGGAATCAAGAATATAGACACCCCTACTATTTCTATGAATAAAGTAATTTATAGAAACTGTGTATTTGCTCGTTTCTTCAATATAATTTGGACCATGACAAAAGAAAGAAGGGATAGCCTTAACATACCTGAGCAACATAATTACTATACTGATCTTGTGCCAAAATGCTTACAGATCCTAAGATGTCTTCCATCACTTTATTTGAGAAACTTTGGAAGAGGAATACAAAAATAAACTCCAATTCATTCTCTTTGTGTGAACCAGAATTGTCAACCAAAGAACAATTGTGTCGTTCTTGAGTGTTATGAATTAGGAAGAAGGAACTATAATTCAACTTTTTTGTTCTCTGACCAAATGAGCTAAGACTAAAAAGTTACCAAGCTTTAAGGAGACCAAAATTTTCTTATAAATTTTAAGTGTATTATACTTGCACGTTCTCACTTCTTAGATAGCCACCAAGATTGTATGACTAATTAGTCATATATCTTAACTCTGTATACTGCCACGTGGAAAGTGGGGGTGGGATTATTAATTTTTTCCCACTTATTATGTAATTAGGTAATGTCCCGTTATCAGGTAATTAACAAATTACCTGCAAAATTAAGAATTATCTCAATTTACTTAAAATTCTACTTATTTTTAATATACTTTATACATTATTCTATCATGGTCATTTGGTACCATGTATCGTACTAGTTCATAAATATCGGGTATTATCGCTCGACTCGTACTTTATCCCAAATTGGCAACCTTCAATGAAACTCGTTTTCCTTAATTCGTGTACTCTTTATCCGTCATGACACTTACGTATCTCTTGTTATAAATAGCATAAATATGTTAACCTCAAGATACTCTCATCCCCGAGCCTACGTCGATTAACTGAAGACAAAACTTTAAAGTACCAAAACGCAAGATGTAACATGATACTTAGACACTGGTTGTATTAGATTTTGATACCTACACGTTCATGACTTGGCGACACCCCGATGTTTGGGGATAGTTTTTCCGCACTTTGATTCTATTTTGAGTTCAAGTTTGGTTTTTATGAAAACTCCTGATATGGAAATGATTTAAATTACTTTTATATTTAACTACTGATGTATTATTGGAAAGCCGGCTTGCCTAGTACCGTCGATAGGCGCCATCATGACATATTATGTTTGGGGTCGTGACAAGTTGGTATCAGAGCTTAGGTTACATAGGTATCACGGCATGATCGGGTTAGTGGAGTCTTGCGAATCGGTACAGAGGTGTCTGTACTTATCATCGAGAGGCAGCAGAACCCTTAGGAAAACTTCACATTCTTGAATTCTTGTTGTGCAAATATATTAATATTGGCAACTAAACATTATTGTTCCATTCTCCCATAGATGGTGAGGACTCGTACTACCTGACAGGAGGGCCAGCCACCAGTACCACCAGCTAGGGCCGTAGTAGGGGCAGAGGTGCAGCCCACACAGCAGTTGGGGCAGTACCTGCAGATCCACCAGTTTCCCCAGATCGAGACCAAGTCCCAGTTATGGAATCTCCAGCGGGACTATATTAGGCACCACATGTGCCCATCGTGATTCCTGTCATTCAGGAGGCCCTAGCTCAGATTTTGACAGTGTGTACTGGCCTTGCTCAGGTGGTCTCTGTTTCGAAGGCTGCAGCCACTTCTCAGGCAGGGGGTGGCACTCAAACTCCGGCTGCCCGCACACCTGAGCAGGTTGTACAGGGAATCTAGACACCAAAGGCACCAGTAGCCTAGTCGGTTGCAGCTGCATAGGACTATGTGGTTCCTGCTATGCCCGAGGATGATCAACGTAAGTTGGAGAGGCTTGGGAGACTCTAGCCTCCACCTTTCAATGAAGCAGAGGGAGAGGATGCCCAGGATTTCTTGGACAAGTGTCAGAGGATACTCTGTAAAATAGGCATTCTAGAGAGTTGTGAGATCTCATTCACTATTTTTTAGTTCTCTAGGGTTGCACTCAGAAGGTGGGCGACTTATGAGAGGTGTATGCCGGTCGCCGCAACACCCCTTACTTGGCAGCAGTTCTCCATGGTCTTTTTGGAGAAGCTCGTGCCTCAGTTCCGCAGAGAGGACCTGCATAGATAGTTTGTGCGGCTTCGTCAGGGTGATATGTCTATGATGCAGTATGAGATGTGATTCTCGGAGTTGGCCCGTCATGTTATCTGGTTGGTTCCCACAGAGAGGGAGAGGAAGATGAGGTTTATAAATGGTCTCACTTTTCAGCTGCAGTTGCGTATGACCAGAGAGAGTGTCTAGTGCTACCTTTGATGAGGTTATCAACATTGTTTGACAGATTGAGATTGTTCGCGGTCAGAAGAGGGTTGCGAGGGAGGCCAAGAGGCCTCGTGGTCACGGTGGATTCAGCGGATCTCCTTCTGGGGGTCAGTTCCAGCACGGTAGAGGTTGTCATTTCAGACAGGCTCAGACAGCTCGCCCATTTCACCGTGGTGCATCATCTATCCATGGTTCCCACAATCGTCAGCAGGGCCAACCATCATTCAGTGCACTACCAGCGCAGATTTTTCACCTTAACCCATTCCCTCAAGTATCCTCGAGTAGTTCTTCCGGGCATCAGGAGCAGCAGTTCTGTTAGAGGATGGGTTATTTCGATTGCGGAAATTTTGGTCACATTATGAGAGATTTCCCTAAGCTATTGAGTGGGGATCCTCACCGGAGTACTCGGCCGATGACACCAGCACCAGTTCCTCCACCACCCACCTAGTCAGCTAGGTGTGGAGCTCAGCCAGCTAGAAGTGGAGCTCAGTCAGCTAGGGGTCGCCTGAGAGGGGGAGACAGATCAGGGGTGGCCAGGCCCATCTCCTTGCCAGACCAGATGCCATTACTCCAGATGCTGTGATTACAGGTATTGTCTCAGTTTTCTACCGAGATGCCTCGATATTATTTTACCCTGGTTCCACTTATTCATATGTTTCCTCGTATTTCACTCATTTTTTTGGATATGTCCTGTGAGTCTTTAGTCGCATCTGTTCATGTATCTACTCCTGTGGGTGTTACTATTATTATGAACCACGTATATCGATCATGTGTGGTGACTATTGGGGGTCTGGAGACCCGAGTGGACCTTTTGTTGCTCAGTATGGTTGATTTTAATGTGATATTTGGCATGGATTGGTTGTCTCCATGTCATGTCGTTCTAGATTGTCACGCTAAGACGGTGACGTTGGAGATGTCGGGGTTGCGGAGGGTTAAGTGGAGCGGTTCTATAGACTATGTACCTAGTACGTTGATTTCATACTTGAAGGCTCAGCATATGGTTGAGAAGGGTTGTCTATGCTATTTGGCTTTTGTGAGGGATGTTAGTGCAGAGACTTTTGCCATTGATTCTGTTCCGGTGGTACGTGATTGTTGATACCCAATTTTTCCCTCATGCATTTCAAAATACATAAATACTTTCAAAATAGTGCATGAGCATCATCAAGTATTTTCCTAATTTTTCCACAATATTAGAAGAATTTTAAATCAATTTATCCCCATATTTTATTATATAAATAATTATTAATTGCATCACGAATAATGTTTATGATGATTTCATCATCTAATTACATCATTTGCATCTATATCATGCTTTAAATATTTTTACGATATTTTTCATAATTATATTTGCATCTTTAAATGCTAAAATTGTACATTTTGCAATAATAGCCTATACGTATTTATAATTACTTTATTTATAACAAAATAATATTTTTATACTTTTTTAGTGTAAAATAACTATTTTTATTTGTTTTTATGCACAAATGATATTTTTACTATTCTATTTATCATTTCTTACAAATTATTTTGTTAGGGTATTTAACTAATAGCCCCTAAATTCATTAATTTCGGACCTAAACCACCAACCCCCCTTAGCCCATTTACCTAAAACACCTACCCAGTCTTTGGACCAACCCCTCAAAGCCCAATCCAAATGACCCCTGTAACTATCCGGTTGATACCCGTTTAAACCACCCGACCCAAAACACTTTTAAATCGTGGCCATTGATCTCTGAGATCAATGGCCCACATTACACCCTTCCCTTTTAATTATAACCAAACCCCTAACCCTAGTTCATTATCCCAGCCCCGCTATCTCTATACTCTCTCGAACCTTCACCTCTCTCTGTCACAACCCTAAGCCGTCGTCACCCAAAATCACTCCCCTAATCCTGCCTCTGACGAGACTCCCTCCTCATCTCCTTACCATATCGACACCCCCTCCTTAATGGTTACCCATTGATGGTGTTACATGATTGTTTGCCTAATATGGCAAGCAGAATCGAACCAAAATTGGTTCAAATCCTTAACTTGCTGCTATTTTCGTCGGTGTTCATCACTTGCTCTTTTTAAGTACGGTTTCTCCGTACTTTTCGCTGATTCATACTTAAACCTAAGTTTAGAGTTTCAGATTCTCTTTGATTTAAACTTAAACTGGTTCAAACTTTGATTTTTAGCATTATCTCGTCTATATTCACTTCATTATGCGTGAAACTGCCTATTCCTGTTAAATTCCTTTATTTTCCCTAAATTAGGGTTTCAGATTTTTTCTAGTTCAATTCTTTGTTGCTTTTGAATAATCTCTTGTCTGTTCATTGTACATAGTAAGTGATTATTTTGTCCTCATTTCTCTGCTGATTTTATGGTTTACCTAAAATTAAGGTTTTGGACCCTTTTTGCTTGAACCAATCTGGTTCGACTCTTTGATTTTGAATAGTAGTCATGTCTATGTTCATTCTATGCACCATGTGACTCTCTGTTCATCACTTGCTCTTTGTAATTACAGTTTCTCCGTACTTTTCGTTGGTTCATACTTAAACCTAAGTTTAGGGTTTCAGATTCTCTTTGATTCGAACTTAAACTGGTTCAAACTTTGATTTTTAGCATTAGCTCGTCTATATTCACTCCATTATGCGTGAAACTGCCTATTCCTATTAAATTCCTTATTTTCCCTAAATTAGGGTTTCAGATTTTTTCTAGTTCAATTCTTTGTTGCTTTTGAATAATCTCTTGTCTGTTCATTGTACACAGTAAGTGATTATTTTGTCCTCTTTCCTCTGCTGATTTTATGGTTTACCTAAAATTAAGGTTTCGGACCCTTTTTGCTTGAACCAATCTGGTTCGACTCTTTGATTTTGAATAGTATTCCTGTCTATATTCATTCTATGCACCATGTGACTCTTTGCCTTTTTATTTTCGCCGATTTATGTATTTTTGCCTAAAATTAAGGTTTTAAATTTTCCTTCCTTACTGATTTTAAATGCTTTCCCTCTTAGTGTTTGACTAATTATTTTCATATTTATGTGCTCGGTTCCTACACTATTTAAACCCCTTCCCCTTTCCCCTTTAAAGACTCGAAAAAATATACTCTCACTAAGAAATTTAAGGCTTGATTCTATAATCTTTCTGCTCTCTCTTGTTTGCTTTTGGTCTTGGCCGGCCGAAAGCCAAGGCCAAATATTCTGGACTCTTGATTTTGTTGTATTATTCTGGTTTGCTTTTCTTACTGGTGAGTGACTATCCTTTGTCATTTCATTTCTATGTATTCCTGAACTATGTTTACAATCCAGCATGTCTAAAACCCCTTTCTGAGCATGATTCTACCTGTTTACATGATTCTCTTTAGTCCTATAGTTAATACTGTTTAGTTCTGAGATTAGTTATTTTTTAATCATATGAATCCTCTTAAAGAATATTCTTAATTTGTCTCCCATATGATGTTCTGAACTTGTTCTGAATTTTGTATCTTTAGGTTGTTAATTAGCCAATTAGTCATGAATCTTTGAAGCTTGTATTGTTATTAAACTTTTTGTTCTGTCGTTTATATGCCCTGATAACTTGCTTTCTAATATGTCTTGTATTCATGTGGATTCATGTGGGTGTTCTGGCTGTTTGGTTTTCTATTGTTTAATAAGGTTGTCCTAAATGCTAGCATGAACACCTAGCTTAACTAGACCTTTCCAGACTTCAACTTATTTAAAATGTATGTTTGAGCATGAACCACTTTGCAAATTCTTGCCAACTTGTCTTGTTAGTGCAATTATGCCTACATGTTCTGTGTTCTAAAACTCTGTTATGATGGGTTTCTTCTAAAATCAAATATGTTTTAAATTTGTCCCTGTCCTCTTTTATATGTTGCCATTTTAAAACTCATACTTAAGTCCTTTAGGTTCTATCCTCAACTACCCAAGTGTGAGCACTGCTCAGGGTCCATGTGAGACTCCTATGAACTTTGACACATTGGGGACTGGTTCCTAACCTCCATTTGAATCATTTCTGAGTATTTGGTTCTGGTATGAGCATTGCCCTGGGTCCCTAAGGCCCTTGAGAACTTTGACACACTGGAAACTTAGTTTTATATGTGTTATGGGTGAATCACTCATTATTGATTGTTCTGTACTTATGAGCCCTTGGAGGTGATATGGTTGAAGGCCTGGGTTTCCCACGTATTTGGACCTGATAAAGGCTCCCTATAGCTTACTTCATTACTATTATGTAATTCATTCATTATGCTGGTCTGTAATAATGTTGTAATAAAAATATTCTGGGGTATTTAGTAAAATCAGGAGGGTTTCTTATTTTCTCTTGATAAACCGGGTATAAGTCCTGCTTATAGGGTTTCATTGGTGTTGTTGGTTCTGCTCATTTCGTTAAAATCATGCATGTTCTATATTTGTGTTTACTTGTTAGAAATCCTGCCTATAGGATTAATATTATAACTTTGTTAGAAATCCTGCCTATAGGTGTATAAACCTGTCAAATGAATATGTGTTAGCTATCATGCCTATAGGACCAATATCTGGCTTAAA
Organism: Nicotiana knightiana; assembly: GCA_005239525.1. NCBI lineage: Eukaryota > Viridiplantae > Streptophyta > Magnoliopsida > Solanales > Solanaceae > Nicotiana > Nicotiana knightiana. The sequence continues at coordinate 30,289 of ML400487.1, read as the reverse complement.
TACTTTCTAAATCAATATGTCTGAATTGCTGCTAAACTTTGTTCAATAAATAGATATCATGCCTATAGGATTAAAATCGATTCAATAATAGATACCATGCCTATATGATTAAAATCAATCCAATGCTAGAAATCATGCCTATAAGTTAATAATCATCACACTCGTAGAAGTCATTCCTATATGATTCTACTAACTAATTCAGAATTTGATCATCACTGCCAATCACTTAGACATCATGCCCATAGGATTGAACAATAATTCTGGGCAATGTGATTATGATTTATTATTATTATTCATTAACGCGCCCAGATACTGTGTTGAATAAAAATCAATAGGCAAATAGTAGGTCCTTGCACTTGCATTAATAAACTGATTCTGCATATTACTGCTCGTCTGTTTCTCAAATAGACATCCTGCCTATAGGATTTTGCTATAAATAAAATCTGTTAATCAATTGCGTGCATTTGTTGATTATGTGTGGAGGTCAATATGAGCCTATATCTGCTTTTATTTGAAAAGTCCTAATTGTTTTGCTTGCCGCCTAGTATCTTACAATTTTGAGCAACCTAGGTTTAGTCTAGAACCATCCTAAATAGAGGTCCTAATACCTCCAGGGCCATAGGTAAGGGACGGGTAGTGCACGCATAGGAGACGAACTAGAATCAACTAGAACGCTTTAGGTAACAACTTAAAGATAGTAATCGGGTAGCGGGAGATGATAGCCTGTGCCCGCTGGATAATATGAGTAACACCCCTGTCTTGGGGGAGTTACGAAGTATTATTTATGTTACACGGGGTGATCCTATAGGCTAAAACTTTTAGGACCCTCCCCATCCTTATTAAATAGTTTTCTTCATTTTCTTAGACTAATTCACATAATTTAAGTTCGTCGGGACCCACCATTGTGGACCTCGAGGGGTGCCCAACACCTTCCTCTCAAGGTAATTTGACCCCTTACCCGATCTCTGGTGATGCAAACTGGTATAATCTGAGTTATTTACAATAGGTGCCCTAACGCACCTTAATCCGTTAGGTGGCGACTCTCCCAACTAATTCCTTTTTTCTACCCTCTCAAAAACAGTTTTCAGAATGTCAAAACTTGATCCCGCGGAGGGAAAAAGGGGGGGCATGATCGTGATTTTCCGGATGTATCTCCTGCAGACCTGTTGGGCATGCTGCCTGATAGGGATATTTATTTTGGTATTGATTTGGTGTCGGGCACTCAGCTGATTTCTATTCAACCTTATCGTATGGCACCGATGAAGTTGATGGAGTTGAAAGAACAGCTTCAGGAACCCCTTGATAAGGGGTTTATTCGGCCTAGTGTGTCACCTTGGGGTTCACCGGTTTTATTTGTGAAGAAGAAGGATGGTTCCATGAGGATGTGCATTGATTACAGACAGTTGAACAAGGTCACGGTCAAGAACAAGTATCCTTTGTCTCGTATTGATTATCTATTTGAACAACTTCAGGAGGCGAGGGTGTTCTCCAAGATTGATTTGAGGATCGGGTATCACCAGCTGAAGATTCGGGATTCGGATATTCTTAAGACTGCTTTCAGGACCTGATATGGTCATTATGAGTTCCTGGTGATGTCTTTTGGGCTGAATAATGCCCCAGCAGCGTTCATGTATTTGATGAACAATGTATTTCAGTCATATTTGGACTCATTCATTATTGTATTCATTGATGAAATTCTAGTGTACTCTCGCAACCAGGACGAGCATGCTCAGCATCTGAGGATTGTGTTACAGAGATTGAGGGAGGAGAAGCTTTATGCAAAGTTCTCCAAGTGTGAGTTTTGGATCAGTTCAGTGGCATTGTTGGGGCACATGGTGTCCAATGAGGGTATTCAAGTAGATCCGAAGAAGATAGAGGCGGTGCAGAATTGGCCTAGATCGTCCTCAACTATGGAGATTAGGAGCTTTCTTGGTTGGCGGGCTATTACCATCATTTTATGGAGGGTTTTCCCCTATTGCATCGTCCTTTACCAAATTGACCCAAAATGGTGCTCCATTCAGGTGGTCAGATGAGTGCGAGGAGAGCTTTCAGAAGCTCAAGATTGCTTTGACCACGGCTCCAGTTCTAGTTCAGTTGTCAGCTTCAGGTTCTTACACCATGTATTGTAATTCCTCGAGGATAGGTATTTGATGTGTTCTGATACAGCAGGGTAGAGTGATTGCTTATGCTTCGCGCCAGTTGAAGACTCATGAGAAGAACTATCCTGTCCACGATCTTGAGTTAGCAGCTATTATTCATGCCTTGAAGATTTTGCGGCACAATTTGTACGGGGGTCATTGTGAGATCTATACTAATCACCGGAGTTTGTAGCATTTTTTCAAGTAAAAGGATCTTAATTTACATCAGCGGAGATGGTTGGAGCTTCTTAAGGACTATGATATCACTATTTTGTACCATCCCGGAAAGGTCAATGTGCTGGCCGATGCCTTGAGTCGCCAGGCGAAGAGTTTAGGAAGTTTAACATATCTTCCAGCAGCAGAGAGACCCTTGGCATTGGATGTTCAGGCCTTAGCTAGACATCTTGTTAGATTGGATATTTCGGAGCCAAGTCGGGTATTGGCTTGCTTGGTCTCCAGGTCTTTTCTTTATGACCGTATTAGGGAGCGTCAATATGGTGACCCCCACCTGCTCGTTCTTTAGGACAGGGTTCAGCGAGGTGATGCTAGAGATGTGACTATTGGTGATGATGGCGTGTTGAGGATGCAGGGCCGGATATGTGTGCCCAGTGTGGATGGGCTTCGAGATTTAATTCTTAAAGAAGCCCACAATTCACGGCATTCCATCCATCCGGGTGCCGCGAAGATGTACCAGGATTTGAGGCAGCACTATTGCTGGAGGCGGATGAAGAAGGATATAGTTGGGTTTATAACTCGGTGTCTCAACTGTTAGTAGGTTAAGTATGAGCATAAGAGATCGGGTGGCTTACTTCAAAGGTTAGAGATCCCAGAGTGGAAGTGGGAGCGGATCACCATGGATTTCGTAGTTAGGCGCTCACGGGCTTCGAGGAAGTTCGATGCTATTTGGGTTATTATGGATCGGTTGACCAAGTCCACGCACTTCATTCCAGTTCGTACTACCTACTCTTCAAAGAGATTGGCTGAGATTTACATCCTAGATATTATTCGCCTTTATGGTGTCCCAGTTTCCATCATTTCAGATAGAGGCACACAATTTACATTGCAGTTTTGGAGGGTCGTGCAGCGAGAATTGTGTACTCAGGTTGAGTTGAGCATAGCCTTTCACGATGGACAGTCCGAGCGTATGATACAAATATTGGAGGACATGTTATGCGCTTGTGTCATTGATTTTGGGGGTTCAAGGGACCTGTTTCTGCCGCTCGTGGAGTTTGCATATAAGAACAGTTATCAGTCAAGCATTTAGATGGATACAAATCAGGCTTTATATGGGAGGCGGTGTAGGTCTCTAGTGGGATGGTTTGAGCCGGGTGAGACTAGGCTCTTGGGTACAGACTTGGTCCAGGATGCATTAAACAAGGTGAAATCGATTCAGGAGCGGCTTCGCACGGCGCAGTCTAGGCAGAAGAGTTATGTGGATAGGAAGGTCTGTGATGTGTCTTTCACGGTCCGGGAGAAGTTTTGCTGAAGGTATAACCCATAAAGGGTGTTATGAGGTTTGGAAATAGAGGCAAGTCGAACCCCCGGTTCATTGAGCCTTTTGAGGTGCTTTAGAGGATAGGGGAGGTGGCTTACAAGCTTGCCTTGCCACCCAGCTTGTCAAGTGTGCATTCAGTGTTTCATGTTTTTATGCTCTGGAAGTATTTTGGTGATCCGTTTTATGTTTGGACATCAGCACGATTCAGTTTCATAGTGATATGACTTATGATGTGGAGCCGGTGGCCATTTTGGAGCGGCAGGTTAGGAAGTTGAGGTCAAAGGATATAGCTTCAGTGAAGGTGAAATGGAGAGGTCGGCCTGTGGAGGAGGCCACTTGGGAGACCGAACGGTAGATGCGGAGAAGATATCCACACTTATTTGAGACTCCAGGTATGTTTCTAGACCCGTTCGAGGACGAACATTTGTTTAAGAGGGGGAGGATGTAACGAACCGGCCGGTCATTTCGAGAGTTATAGCCATGTTTCCCCCATTTCTACTTCTTTTGTGATTTAAAGTTGTATTATATCGTATCGGATTGGTTGGTTCGGGCCCAGAGTGGTTTCGGAGAGAAATTGAGACACTTAGTCTCTTTATAAGAAGCTTAAGTTGGAAAAGTCAACCGGACGTTGACTTGTGTGTAAACGACCTTGGTTTTGAATTTTTATGGTTTCGTTAGCTTTTTTAGGTGATTTCAGACTTAGGAGCGCGTCCGTAAGGTGATTTGGAGGTCTGCAGTACAATTAGGCTTGAATTGGCGAAAGTTGGAAATTTGGCGATTTTGGTCGGCAGTGGAAATTTCAAAAGTTAGAGTAGGTACCTGGTGTCATTTTCGACGTGTGTGTAAAATTTGATAACATTCTGACGTGGTTTGATAGGTTTCAACATCGTTTGGCGGAATTTGGAAGATTAGAAGTTCGTAGGCTTGAATCTGAGTGTAATTTGGTGTTTTGATGTTGTTTTGAGCGATTTGAAGGTTTGAATAAGTTCGTATGTTGTTATATGACATGTTGGTATGTTTGGTTGAGGTCTCGAGGCCCTCGAGGTGAATCTGGGTGGCTAACGGATGGTTTGAGTTGGACAAGTACAGTTGAAGCTGCCGTTACTAGTGTTTTCCTCACATGCGGAGTGGGAACCGTAGGAGCTAAGGAAGAGCCATAGTTGCGGCTAAGAAAGACCTGGGCTTAGACCGCATGTGCGATAGAAATCACGCATCTGTGGTGGTTGCAGAAGCGGTTTGAGTGGCGCAGATGCACAATTGGATCGCAGGTGCAGACTTGGGTCCCGCATCTGTGATGGCCGTAAATGCGATCAGGTGATCGCAGGAGCGGAGTCATACTTTTAATGAATTTCTGCAGAAGCGGAGCCCAGTTCGCAGGTGTGGTTTCGCAAGTGCCTAACTAGGACCGCATGTACGATTTTTGCTGGGCAGAAAAACACCAGCTCGAGGTATGTCTTTCATTTTTCAATTTTTGAATTGAGGAGCTCAGGAGAGAGGAAACTTTTCGAGGAAATTCAAGGAAAACGTTGGGGGTAAGTAATTCTAACCTGTATTGATCTAATTTTTGTGGATCTATGGCTTTTTTCATCACTTAATTAGGGATTTGAGTGGGAAATTTGGGAGTTTAGGGCTTGGGGATTTGGAGAGTGGACTTTGGGGTTTTGGAAGGGCAATTGAGATCAGATTTTGGTAAAGTTGGTACGGCTAGACTCATGAGTGAATGGGCTTCCGAATTTTGTGATTTTTTTCGGATTTCGAGACGTGAGCCTAGGGGCCGAGTTGAACCAATTTCGGATTTCTTGCTATACTCTAGTACTTTTCTTGTGGATTTGATCCCTTTAGCCTAAATTGATTGTGTTGTACTACTTGTGGATAAATTCGGGACATTTGGAGGCTAGTTTGAGAGGAAAGGGCATTCCGGAGTAGGATTTTTATGCTGTTGAGGTAAGTAACAGTTTTAAATCTGGTTTTGAGCGTGTGAAACCCAGAGTATGGTATAATGTGACTGTTTGGAGGTGACACCCATGCTAGGTAACAGATGTGTGAGTGTACACCGTGAGGGATTGAGACTTGATCCGTCCCGTGAGACTGTAAAGTCTAATAGCCTTTATTTGTGTTTATATGTGTTTCTTGTCTGCTAGCAATTTGACTATTTTCCATCTTAGAAATCATGCTTAGGCTTTGTACCTGCTCATGGTAGTTATACTCAGTCATAGTGATTCTTGTACATGTTTACCTCAGTCTCTATTTTTTTCCTGTTGATACACCATAACATTATGATTTTGGGTTGTTTTCCCTTTCTTTATTTAGGACTGTGAAACTAGAGTGGTTCATGACTGGGTGAGGATGAGGGCCTATTTATGAGGTATTGTACCTTAGCATGTGAGTTGTCCGTGCAACACGTGAGTTGTCCGTGCAGCACGTGAGTTGTCTGTGCGGATTCTAACATGATATGGTAGCACGTGAGTTGTCCTTTCGGACCTTGATATGATATTATAGCACGTGAGTTGTCCGTGAGGCACGTGATTTTTCCTTGTAGATTATAGTGCTTGGGTTGTAGGAGACCCTACGGAGTCTGAACACCCCAGTGAGCGCAAGTACCTATTGAGCATGTGTATTGAGGGCTGAGAGCGGAGTGTTGAGCTATTGAGAGCTTGAGTGACTGTACCCTGTGTGGTTGCATTTGTTCCCTTTGTTGCTGCATTTAGCTGATATTTGGTTTTACTTGAACTTGGTAAATATGCAACTGATTTGACTCATGTTACTGGCATTACTCATGTTTACTCTTAGAGTTTGAAAATTATCAAATGAGCTATTCTGTATAGCTCATCACTGCTTCTCAGTTCCTTATTTATTTATGTTACTTGGTGAGTCAGTTATACTCATACTACAGCTTGCAGTTCATATGAAGATCCAGGTGTGTTTGAGCATGGAGACCATTGAGTTAGGGCGTGATCGAGCTCTGGAGACTACGAGGTAGCTGCCAGCATCCGCAGGATCTTGTCTCTCCTCTATATTTTTTATTCCTTGTATTGATACTTAGACACTGGTTGTATTAGATTTTGATACCTAGACGCTCATGACTTGGTGACACCCAGATGTTTGGGGCTAGTTCTTCCGCACTTTGATTCTATTTTGAGTTCAGCTTTGGTTTTTATGAAAATTCCTGATATGGAAATATTTTAAATTACGTTTATATTTAACTGCTGATGTATTATTGAAAAGTCGGCTTGCCTAGTACCATCGATAGGCGCCATCACGACATGTTATGTTTGGGGTCATGACAAAGTGAAAGATCTCGAAAAGTAAAAATTATGTCTCGGTTTGCAAATTGAACATTTGGCAAATGAGATTTTTGTTCATCAATCTTCCTACACAGAAAAAGTATTGAAATAGTTTTACATGGATGGAGCACATCCATTAAGTAATCTGATGGTGGTTCGATCACTTCATGTGAATAAGGATCTGTTCCGGCCTCAAGAAAAGAATGAAGAGCTATTTGGTCCTAAAGTATCACATCTTAGTGAAATTGGTGCACTAATGTATCTTTCTAATACTACAAGACCTGGCATAATTTTTTCAATTAATGTTTTAGCAAGATATAAATCAGCTCCTACAAGGAGACATTGGAATGGAATCAAACACATATTGCGGTATTTAAAAAGGACTACTGATATGGGTTTCTTTTATGAAAGCGAATGCATACCGATCTTGTTGGTTATATCGATGCTGGGTATTTATCCGACCCACACAAGACTCGATCTCAAATAGGCTATGTGTTTACATGTGGAGGTACTGCCATATCTTGGCGATCGACTAAGCAATCAATCGTAGCTACTTCATCTAATCATGATGAGATAAATGATATTCATGAAGTAAGTCGAGAATATGTGTGGTTGAGATCTATAATACATATTACTCGAGACAAACGTGGTTTGAAATTTGACAAACTACCCATGATTTTGTATGAAGACAGGGAAAAGTACATTTCACCGATGTTATTTTTCACACATGAGCTTCAAAATAATGGTGATATCAATGTGCAACAGATTCGTTCAAGTGATAATATGGCTGATCTGTTCACCAAATCTCTACCGAAGTCGACCTTCGAGAAGCTGGTGTACAAGATTGGGCTGCAAAGGCTCAAGGATGTGAATTGATTCTCTCATCAGGGAGAGTTAATACGCGTTGCACTCGTTTTTCCTTACAAGGTTTTGTCCCTCTGGGTTTTTCTTGCAAGTTTTTTAATGAGGCAACCAAAAGGCGTATTATTAAACATGTGTACTCTTTTTCCTTTACTTGAATTTTTTATTCCACTGAGTTTTATTTTAGCTAAGGTTTTAACGAGGCACATTACCTATTGAGAAGACATTAAAGTGAGAGTGTTATGAATAGAATTGTACTTAGATTGAATGTCTATCTTTTAAAGAGTTTATTACTTTATGGCTAAGTCATTATTTTCCCATATAAATAGAGGGGTTTTACCCTATTATAAATCGTCAGAATTCAATAAGAATTACCTCTCCTTTTCGTTGTAATATTCTCCTTTTCTTTATTGATTTATTTCGGTAACAATATATTCCAGTTCCAACAAAAGATATCGTCACATAAGATTGAAACTGTGCAAGGGATCGTTTAATCTCAAGCAATTGATACTATCAAAATAATATTTCTTTTCAAAACAAGATTAAACTAAAAATATGTTTAACACATACATTATTGAAGTGTTACATTACCCTCCACAAACACATTGATGAAAAAAGCATCTACGCTCTAAATCACATTTTGGTATTCTTTCTATGCAATCTTGATCATTGTTACAGACCAACAGAAAGTCACAAATGCACACGTTACTTATACACTTTGGTAGAAATTTGACCTTGCAAATAGTCAAACAATCGTTATCATTGTCGCAATGTGTTGTAACTACATTCCTTGCTTCAATCCCAAATGACGAACCTATTCAAAATGATATTTCAATTATATTAAAATGAGTATACATCATATGAAATACATACAAAATATGAGTGAACAAATAAAACATGACCAAATACATACACACATATATATATGTGTACACGTTGTATTTGTGTGCGTGTATGCAAATATTAATATATTAATGTGCGTGAGAAAGGACAGAAATTTTAATGAGACAAGTTGTGTGAGTAATCTAGATCATTTATATTTGACAAAAAAAATATAGGAAATTTAATCCCTTTTTGGTTGTGAAGATATCCAAGATAATGCGATGAATTTCATGCTTTAAATGCACATAATTTCTTGAGAAAAATATAGACAAAGGAGATGAAGAACAAAATAATCTTAATTACCACTATAAAGGAGAATAGATCAATTGTTTTTTTTTTTTTTAAGCTGAAAGTTGAAACCATCTTCCTACTAATAGATATTAATTACTTTCTTCACCACCAAACATTTCAACTAACCTTTTATGTTTGATGAGTTTATAGGAAAAGATCTTTAATGACAATGTTGATGGAATTCCCTTTTTTTTTTTTCAATTAAACGACATGTTAATGATTACTTTGATCTCCAGAAAAGAAATGATATCAACTGATAAAATAAGGCATTCTTTTCTAAGTATAGCTTAGAATAAAAAGATAAACATAAGTTTCCACTCCAATAATTGCAAGTTCATTAGAGATATTCAAATCCAACAAGACCATCTATACTATTTTTTCTTTTTCTGTATTTATGAGCTTATTTTCACCAACATATATACATTCAAAAACACACACACGTGTGTGTGTGAGTTTATATATATTTAAAGAAAAGTATGACAAACAACAAATAATCTTTCCCCCAATTAATGCTTTTGTGTTTTTCAGCAAATTGGATTGAAGTGTAAACCATAACAAAGAGATATATAAGAAACATATGCTTGATAATTCTATTCATCACTATATTATCATTCAAAAGTGACAGTATTTCTTGTCCTAATTATAGAGATAAATTTACACAATTTTAATTTTCTAATGAAGCACATAAATACCTTAAACATATATATGCATATGCAGCAAAGAGATAACGAGAGTTCGGGATGGGTGGGGAAGATGTAGAAGGAAAACACAAAATATTAAATACAGAGTGATGAAAAGAAAACAAAAATGAAAGTCGACTTACAAATCCCTATTGCCCACAAAGTGAAGAGGAAAATCAAAACTTTCGAAGCCATCTTTGTATGAAAGGAGAGAAATCTGTAACTCCAATTTATAGGAAAAATATCACGAATAATGTAAAGGGGATACAAGAATAATATTACAACTTATAGAATAGTATCAGATTGTATAGATTTAGATAAACCAAAACAGTAAAGAAATTAAATGTATTCTTGGAATTCTTCTATATTAAAGAGTATTGTAAAGATAATAAAAGAATTAAATTTAAATATTATAGAAATTATCAAACGGTAGTTACTGAAATTATTTCATTTAGATTGAGATAAACCAATATAGTGAAGAAATTAAATTATATTCTTAAAACCTCCCAATTATTAAATGCAACTCCTTAAATGATAGATATTGATATAATCCTCTTACATTATGATGATCTAAAGTAGTAAAGTATTTGACCAAAACACTAAGATGATCTAAATAGTAAAAAAGCAATTGTATATTTAATACTTATCATTTATGGTTGTTGTTGGTGCCAGGGTAAGATTTATCAAAAAAATTTATCAATCTAAGAACAGATTAGAATCGGAGGGTGATATAGGTCAAGCTTAACATTTGACTTTGTAATGACCCTTGATTAAAGGGGTACTAAAATAATTTAAAAAATTGCACTAAGTTAAAATTCAAATTAAAGCAACCTGACAAATCAATCATCTATTCGATTTTGTTTGATTAGAATTAAATTTTAGAAAACTAATAATATTTAACCAATTGATTTTATATAAAATAATTGAAAAAAGCCGAATAAAACCAACTAAAGATATATATTAACCTTGTTTACCCTAAAATTTGGATAAGAATAAAACTTATATTGTGTTTTTAAGGATATGCGATTTCACTCAATACCAATTGATAAATATGAAAGTAAATGACCGAATTAAACTATAAATAAATCAAACCAATGTTCAAACGGAACTTCAGCCTCGAGTCAAGACGCCCTCGAACTGATAAGTGCAAGAATAGTAAAGATGGAATAAACTGATAAATAATAACACAAGTAAGAAAGGAAGAGTTGTATTTCTTTTTTCTCAGTCAATGGTCCTTACAAATGATTAGAAACCCTCTTTATACAGTATAGAATTTTACTTATGGTAGAACTCTAATTACAAAGAAAATCGTATAATCAGCTAATTAATCGCTTCTGATTTGATTCGTTCTGAGATTCACGCCACGATCGTCGATCAATCACGGATATCTCGCTCTTCCATTACTAAGCTATCACCTCTGATTTGATCTGTTCCGAGATTCACGCCACGATCCTCCCAATCACAGATATATCGCTCTTCCGTTACTAAGCTATCCCTGATGTTACTCGGAGTCTATCTCCCTTAGCTTCGATTGATACCGACCTCGATTTCGAAAGAGACTTCGATCTCGAACTCAATTCCTCAGCTCTTCGATGCGACGCCTCAGTCTCGATCAGATAGTGAAATCGGTTGGTCCCGATTTCTATCGTATACATATAGTCTCCTCGTTTCTTGGAGTATAATGATAAGAAACAAACTGAGCCTTCAATTTTTTTGACCTTGATAAACAATCATGTCATCCTTGTGACGTAAGCGATGGAAATCACCGAAACATCCCGTCAGTACAGTTTTCCAAACCATTAATGAGTGTCAGTGGGAGGTCGGCCACTAGTGCCGTTGAATCATCACCGTAAATCCATAAATAGGCCTCCTTCTTGTTAAATCAAACTTTACCTTCACTTTCATCTGTTCTTCTAAACTTTTATCTCTCTCAAGTTCTTCTCTTCCATTAATCTTCAAGTTTCACCGCCAATCTCCTACCATTAAGCCTTACTATCTTCTTCTTTCTTCAACTTATACAATGGCGAAAACATCTAAAACGGTTCCAAAAAAAGGAAAAATCTTCCTCTTCTTCTTTACGACCGGCCGACGATAAAACGCCGGTAGATCCGCTCCCTGAGGAGTATGTTCCCTGCCGTGTGTTCTATAATCCGATTTCAAAATCAAGAAACCTCCATCGGTCCTTGGTCCGTGTGAGCACGTATCGAGATACATCTGCTCGATAACCGTGGGGTATCTCGAGCAAACAAAAAGGGATTACAACGGGGGAGGCAAAGTGATAGTGATCCCCTCCCCTAAAGAGAGCATTACCACCTACGTGGAATGGTACCTAAGTGTTTACACTTACCCTTTCACATTGGGCCCCATCGACCCTGTCATCATTAATTTTTTCCGTCAATATCAGGTGACTTTGGGCCAAATAAATCCCTCATTTTGGCGCATAGTGATTATGCTCCGGTTCTTCACCAACAAAGCCGAGGGGTTTCCGTTCACCCTCGATCAGCTCATCAGGTTATACAACCCTCATATTTTTTGGGGGGTTAATCAAGCTACAACGTCGGGAAACTAAGGTGTTGTTTTTTAGCATAGACGAGGACAAATACTGAGGATGGATGGGCCAATTTTTTCAGGTGAGGACCTCCGATCTCATCCCGAAAGACAAGATGCCATTTCCCGAGAAATGGAACTCAAAACGTAAGTGTTATTTCGCTTGTCGATTTCCATGCTTCTTTCTATTTTTTTGTGTTATATAATGTTTTCTTTCATCATGCAGCAGTCGTTTGGATGCCTCGAGTGATTCCCGACCTCGAGAACTGGGTCTGAAAGCTGGCTTCGACTTCTACTTACGCTGAACGCTGCTGCCACAATTTGGCAAAAGGCCGATGAGAGGCAAAGAACCATGGTAAGTTTCCTCTTTCACATAGCTGATGCATTGGCGATGTTTTTTTTCACTTGCTTAACCTTTTCTTGTGCAGGCCTAAGCAAGGATGCGCCCTGAGGTCTCTGTCTAGTGAGGAAGAGGCTATGCCTCCGGCTCCGAAGCCGGGGAAAGACAACAAGAGAAGAAGGGCCTTGACCTACAAGGACACTTAACCCAAGAAGAAAAAGAGCTCAATTAGCAAATCGAGGAAAGATGATACTGCTCTTCCTGACCATGTAGTTCAAGAACTAAGGGATGAAGAGGAAGGAAATGAAGATGGTGTCTGATGCTCGTGACTCGAGTGAGAAGATCCATCGAGACCTCCAAGGCCACTGATCGGTGGTGACTAGTGAGGCCCTGCCTCATGCTGAGGAAGCTTTGGAGAAAGATTTGGGCAAAGTACCCGTGTCGTCCACGGTCGAAGCTGCTTCTCGCCCAACGGCGAGCATATCCGAGGGGGCCAGTCCCAAGACCCCTCAAGTTGAAAAAAGCGCCCCGAGTGACTCACTTGGGGCAATGACAGCAGGTCACTCGCCATTCCTTCATGTCTACTCGAAAGAGGCTATACAGGATGCTCAGGCTTTCGAGACTCCAAAAATAGGCGGAGACCCTGCTGAGGAGGATCCTTTTCGGGACTGCTTTACCGGGGTTGAGGATGCTTCCGATCTCAATGATGCATCCAACCTCTTCGAAGAGGCCCAACATCTTCAGAACTGAGTAAGTTTAAGCTCTTTTGTTGATGTATCATCCTTTCATTTTTTGTCTAACTCTTTTATCTCTCTATACATGCTTTCTCTAAGCCCCGAGCCAAATTGAGCTAGTGTGAGGCCGATCTCCAAAGGCTTTCAGAGGAGAGGAATGCTCTCAAGCTTCATTGTGGGCATAAAGATGAGGAGATGAAGGACCTCCGAGCTGATCTGGCTAAAGCTCGTAAAGAGAAGACCGAGCTAGATGAGCAGGTAATGACACTTCTGAAAAATTATGGACTTGATTCGGGAATGGAGGCTAACATTTCACTATCACAGCTGCAGCAAAAGATCGAGAGGATCGAGTTGTTCCAGGAGGAGGTCGACCGAGTGAAAGCATACTCCTACAGAAGGAAGGAAGGCATGGACCGCCTTGCTGCTGAGAAAGAGACTGCCTTGGCCAGTTGTCGTCAATCGAAGCCAACTTCGAAGTGTGAAGGAACAGTGCTCGGCTCAGGCTAAGAGGATTGAAGATCTCAAAGCTCAGCAGGCTTCTGAACTTGAAAAGGCCCAAGATGAGGCCGAAAAAACAAAGTTCGAGGATGATAAGACGGTGGCCATATATCTAGCTGATGCCGAAGCTGCTCAAGCTCAAGTGAGGGAGGCTACCGATCGAGGACATTGGATTGCGGAGCTTGCCAAATATCAATCCCAGAGAGAGACCCTCGAGGAGATCCATGCCCGAGGTTTCGACCTTTCCAAAGAGATAGCAAAGTCAGAGCAGCATGAAGCCGATTCTAGGCTACTGGCTTCTTCTGAGGACGACGATGATGATGATGACGGCAGCAAGAGTAGATCCGAGAATGATGAGGGACCCGAGGAAGAAGCTGCCCTCGAGGAAGGAGTCACCCCCGAAAAATAATTAGGATCTTTGTATTTTCCTTTCTTTTTTGTATATGACACTTGTTGGTCCTTTTCAAATAGCTGCATTCGTATATATAGAAATCTTTCTTCTTTGAATTTCGTCTCAATTTTTGACTTGTGAAAATTTCGATTTGCTTTGTGCCTTGTGAAAATTTTTGATATACTTCATGTCTCATGAAAACTATGTTTGAAACTTCGGATTTTAGGCAACTTGGCCGAAACCAAACTAATATCGAACTCGAAGTAGTAAGACCCTTAGTTTTAGTTCAGTGAGGATGGACTCTCGAACTCAAAAAATATAATGGCCCTTAGGCTCTTGAACTTAGAGAATGGCTTTTCCCCTTTTTGTCTTAAAAAATTTAAACATATAGAAATTTTTTATGCCTTAGCATGAAGTAACTTTTTACCCGTTGGGTTTTTTCGGGATGTAATATTATCGGAACCCTTTGATTTTTATGCCTTAGCACAAGTTTGTATTTGTTCGAAGGTTTGAACAGTTTGACACCTCTTAAGGTTTTCCGAGGGCCGATACTATCGAAGCCCTTTGGTTATTTTTCCGAGGGTAGCCTTTTTAAACTGGTTTACATAAGAATTCAAAGGCCTATTTTCATTGCGGAATTCGAACGTCTCCGAGCCGCGTTAGTTTGGCTGTAGCCTTGGGGTCTGCCTCTTGGGCTCATTTTCCTAATTAAACTTTGAACTTGTTCAAAGTGTTAGTCCCCGAGTAGGGTGGCCTTGGCCAATAAAATTGAGGGTTGCCCCTTTGAGGTCTTATGGTCTCAAAGTTTAATAGTTTGAACATGTCGATTTTTTGACGGCAGTCCTCGAGTACGAGGTTGATCGTTCAAAGTTTATTTGCGCTCGGTCCTTCAGCCAGCTTCCACAAAAAATCATAAGTATAGAACTTGTAAAGTAGAAATTTCATTAAGGCACGGGACGTCTGGTAAGAAAAAATACTTCTTTCAATAGATACATGTGTACATGTTTAGCCACTAGGGTTCGAGCGATCTATATGGACACGATTCATTCGACCGTTTGGTCCTTTACAAAATTTTCCTATCGAGACCCTGTTGACATGAAGTATTTTCCTTGAAAACATAACATATGAGAGTGATACCCCCCAGTATTCGAGGTTGATTTTAAAGAAGCCTCAGATATTCTAACTTAGCACGATCAATGGTTGCCTCGTTAAAAATCTTGCGGGAAAAACCCATTTGGGATAAAAACCGGTCGAAGGGAAAAAAAGTGCAACACATTCTTTAAGGTTTACTAACTTCATGCTTGAAGAGAACTTTGATTCCTTCGCTCCAGCACCTGAAATTAGTTAGTATAAAATGTAAATGAAAAAGGAAGAGGTCATACCTCAATAATAATACCGTTTGAAGAGTGATATGTTCCAATTATTTAGTAGTTGTTCGCCGTTTATCGTGCAAAGCTTGTAGGATCCCTTTCTGATGATGTCGAGGACCTGATACGGTCCTTCATAATTTGGGCCAAGTTTTCCTTCGTAGGGTCGCGAGTATTGAGAGTGACTTTTCTAGATTTGAGTCCCCGATTCTGAAATGACGAAGGTTGGTCCTTTGATTATAATACCTTTCAATGTGTTGTTTTTGTGTGGCCATTCGGATGACAACTGGGACAGGGCAGTCTCTTTCTCAGCAGCAAGGCGGTTCATGCCTTCCTTCCACTTGTAGGAGTCTACTTTCACTCGGTTGATCTCCTCCCGGAATAGCTCGATCCTCTTAATCTTTTGCTACAACTATGATAGTGAAATATTAGCCTCCATTCTCGAATCAAGTTCATGACTTTTTAGAAGTGTCATTACCTGCTCGTCCAGCTCGGTCTGCTCCTTACGAGCTTTAGCCAGATAAGCTCGGAGGTCCTTAATCTCCTCGTCTTTCTTCCCACAATGAAGATTGAGAGAATTTTTCTCCTTTGAAAGCCTTTGGAGATCGGCCTCACATAGGCTCAATTCGTCCCGGGACTTAGAGAAAGCCTGTATAGAGAGGGAAAAGAGTTAAACAAAAAATTAAACGATGCTACATCAGCAAAAGAAGTTAAACTTAATCAGTTCAGAAGAGGTTGGGCCTCTTCGAAGAGGTTGGATGCATCATTGATATCAGAAGCATCCTCGACCTTGATAAAGTAGTCCATAAAATGATCCTCCTCACCAGGGACTCCACCTATTTAGGGAGTCTCCAAAGCCTGAGCATCCCATATAGCCTCTTCGGAGTAGACATGAGGGGATGACAAGTGGCCTGCTATAATCGCCCCAAGTGAGCCACTCGGGGCGCTCTTTTCAACTTGAGGGGTCTCTGAACCAGCCCCCTCGGGTATGCTCGTCGTTGGTCGAGAAGCAGCTTCGACCTAGGACGACTCGGGGACTTTGCCCGAATCTTTCTGCAAAGCTTCCTCAGCATGAGGCGGGGCCTCACTGGTCGCCACTGATTCAGTTACCTTGGAGGTCTTGATGGATTTTCTCACTCGAGTCATGAGCATCGAGTCACCATCTTCATTCCCTTCCTCTTCCTCCCTTAATTCTTAGACTACATGGGCAGGAAGAGCAGAAACATCTGTCCTCGATTTTCTAATAGAGCTCTTTTTCTTCTTGGGTTTAGGGTCCTCGTAGGTCGAGGCCCTTCTTCTCTTGTTTTCTTTCCCCGCCTTCGGAGCTGGAGCCATAACCTCTTCCTCACTAGACAGAGGCCTTAGGGACATATCCTTGCTCAGTCCTGCACAAGAAAAGGTTAAGTAAGTGAAAAGAAACATCGCCAATGCATCAGATATGTGAAAGAGGAAACTTACCATGGTCATTTGCCTCCCATCAGCCTTTATCCAAAATGCGCCAGTAGCGTTCGGCGTAAGTAGAGGTCGAATCCAGCTTTCGGACCCAGTTCTCGAGGTTGGGAATCACTCAAGGCATCCAAACGACCACTGCATGACGAAAGACACTTTAGATAAAACAAAAAATAGAAAGAATCATGGAAATCGACAAGCGAAATAACACTTACATTTCGAGTTCCATTTCTCGGGAAATGGCATCTTCTCCTTTGGGATGAGATTGGAGGTCCTCACCTGAACAAATCAGCCCATCCATCCTCAATATTTGTCCTCTTCAATACTCAAGAACAATACCTTGGTTGCCCGACGTTGTAGCTTGATCAAACCCCGAATGATACGAGGGTTGTATAACCTGATGAGGTGACCGAGGGTGAATGGAAACCCTTGACTTTGTTGGTGAAGAACCGGAGCATGATCATTATGCGCCAAAAATAGGGGCATATTTTGCCCAAAGTCACCTGATATTGACGGCAAAAATCAATGATGACAGGGTCGAGGGGGCCTAATGTGAAAGGGTAAGTGTAAACACTTTAGGTACCTTCCACGTAGGTGGTAATGCTCTCTTCAGGGGACGGGATCACTATCACTTTGCCTCCCCAGTTGCAACCCCTTTTGATTTTCTCGAGATACACCACAGTTATTGAGCAGATGTATCTCGATATGTGCTCACACCGACCAGGGACCGATGGAGGTTTCTCGGTTTTGAAATTGGATTTAAGAACACACGGGCCGAGAACACACTCCTCGGGGAGCGGATGCACCAGTTTTTTATCGTCATCCAGCCGTACAGAAGAAGAGGAAGCTTTTTCCTTTTGTGGAACCATTTTAAATGTTTTCGCCATTGTATAAGTTGAAGAAAGAAGAAGATAATAAGGCTTGGTTGTAGTAGATTGGTGGTGAAACTTGAAGATTAATGGAAGAGAAGAACTTGAGAGAGATAAAATCTTAGAAGAACAGATGAAGGTGAAGGTAAAGTTTGATTCAACAAGAAGGAGGCATGTTTATGGATTTACGGTGACGATTCAACGACAATAGTGGTCGACCTCCCACTGATGCTCATTAATGGTTTGGGGAACTATACTGACGGGACGTTTCAGTGACTTTCATCGCTTACGTGACGCGGATGACATCATTGTTTAATCAAGTTCAAAAAAAATTGAAGGCTCAGTTTGTTTCTTATCATTATACTCCAAGAAATGAGGGGACTATCTGTATACGGTAGAAATCGGGAACACCTAATTTCAGTATTTGATCGAGACTGGGACGTTGCATCGAAGAGTTGCGGCATTGATTTCGAGATCGAAGTATCTTTCAAAATCGAAGTCGGTATCAATCGAAGCCAAGGGAGATAGACTCTGAGTAACATCCGGGATAGCTTAGTAACGGAAGAGCGAGATATCCGTGATTGGTCGAGGATCATGGTGTGAATCTCGAAACGGATCCAATCAGAAGAGGTTAATTAGCTAATTAAATAATGTCCTTCTGTAATTAGAGTTTTAACATAGGTAGAATTCCTCTACTATATGAAGAGGGTTTCTAATCATTTGTAAGGACTGCCTAAGAAAATGGAAATACAACTATTCCTTTCTTACTTGTGTTATTATTCATTAGTTTATTTCATCTTTACTATTCTTGCACTTATCAGTTCGAGGATGTCTTGACTCGAGGTTGAAGCTCCGCTTGAACATTGGCTTGATTTATTTATAGTTTGATTCTGTCATTTACTTTCATATTTATCAATTGGTATTGAGTAAAATCGCATATCCTTAAAACCACAATATAAGTTTAATTGTTATTCAAATTTTAGGGTAAACAAACCTATTAATAAATATCATTTTCTGTTTTGTTATATCAGTTTTACTTTTGGGCTTAAGAACTATAAAGTGCTTACGAAGGATAGACATGTATGTAGTGGTGTAAGAAAAAAATATATTTAAAAGAGGAAGACCTCTATCTAATATTTAGTTAAATTTAAAACCACTGAACCACGCTTTACAGTTCAAACTCGTATATAGAATTTATCGAATTAAGTATGTAGAATTAGAAACAGATTTGGAAAACATGTTGGTTTACTTTATTTGTTAAAAACAATTTAAGAATAAAAGAAACTTTAGATATACTTCTTGAAAAAAAATTTAAACGTTAATGTAACGATCCGATCAACTTTGTTGGGCTTTGGCATTATGTTCGACAGTTTGAGATTTTAAGTAGCTTCGCACGATTCTGTGATGAAACGATAGGTAATTTTTTGTATTAGCCTTTATTTCCGTGTTCAGAGACCACCGTTAGCTCTATTTGACATTTCTTGGTTTGTGTGTGTGGTCCGTGTCACTTTTAGAAAAGCTTTTATGTGATCATTTGAAGAACACATGATTTTTGGCTTTAAAAACAACTTGAGTTAACCACAGTCAACATTATATGAAGACGACCTCGGATATGTATTTTGACGATTCTGGTAGGTTTGTATCGTGATTTTGGATATGTGTGTATGATTGGAATTAAAATTGGAGTTCCCAAGATTGATTTGACTCATTTTGCCAAAACTAGTATTTTGAAAGTTTGGAAATTTCCTAAGTTTGACCGTAAGTTGACTTCATAGCTAACGGGTTTGCATTTTGATGTTGAAACTTGGAATATGTATGTATTACTATTTGAAACTTGTCTGCAAAATTTTATGTAATTCGGAATTTATTTAACATGATTCGAATGCTTAGATGTGATTCTAGTTGTTCTTGAGTTTACTTTGAAATTTCATTCATTTTGAGGGTTTATTTTTAGATTTGGATGTTATTTTTGTGATTTGATCGTGCGAGCGAGTTTATATGATGTTATTACACTTGTGTGCTTGTTTGATTTGGAGTCTGAGGGGTTCAGATGAGTTTCAGACGTATTTCAGAAGAGTTTTGGATGACTTGAACTGCTGGTGCATCGAACACTTTTGGTGTCTGATGAAAATCTCGCATTTGCAAGGTCTGACTCACAATTGCGAGCCCCGCTTTTACGAAGAATTGTTCGCATTTGCGAGCATGGGCTAGGCTGGGTGAATTTTGCGCATCTGCAAGGATTTTGTCCGCTTTTGTGAAATGTGGCCATTCACTTTTGCTAAGGAAGTGATTGCATTTGAGATCATAGGACATTTGAGTCTGCTTTACATTTATGAAGTTTTTGGACACATTTGCGATGGTGGAGTTTTTGCATCTGCGATCTAAACGTCGCATTAGCGACTTCTGGGTTTCTGTGATAGTGTTTGCATTTGCGAACCTTGTGTCGCATATATGATGCTTGCAATTCTGAAGAAGACATAACAATTGCGACATCTACACCTGGGTAAAAGAGCAAAAAATCGGGACTTTGCTCATTTTACACTATTTCTCAATCCTAAAAACAGGCGATTTTTAAGAGACTTTCCTTCCCAAATTATTTGATAAGTGACTCTAATCCATTTACTTTTAATTTCCCGTTACTTTTCATGATATTTCAACATCAAAATACAGGATCTCCATGGTAGAATTAGGGATTTGGATAGAATTGGGTATTTTGGTAAAATTGAGATTTAGACCTCAAATTAAGGTCGCATTTGAAACAAATCACATAATCTGGCTTGGGGGTAAATGAAAAATCGAATTTTGGTCTGAACCTCAGGTTTTGACCAAGCGAGCCCGGGGTTGAATTTTTAAAAAATGATCAAAATTGAACCTCTTTTATTAATGGGTAGTTTCTAAAGCTTATCTTGAATCATTTGATGGATAATTTTCTAGATTTGGTTGGTTTGGAGTCTTGTTCGAAAGGCAAAGTTTTGGTGGGTTGATTGCTTTGATTCGCGGAATGAGGTAAGTGTTAGGTCTAACCTTGACTTCAGGGAATTAGGGATCCTTGAACTATGTGTTATGTGAATTATGTGGGAAAATAGGGTATATGCGAGGTGACGAGTGTATATATGCCGTCATGCTATTAGTCTCCATGTTTTCGTTTATTTCATGATATATCTTGCTTTATTCCTTAATTGTTACATGGTTTATTTGACTTTTATGAAATAATTGATATTGGTCGTTTAATTAGTCTTGTATTAAATTGTTCGTCCCTTCCATGACTCCATGATTATTTGCTACTTGATTTACTTGCATACCTAAATTGTCGCATGCTTTACTTGCCGTATTGTTTAAAATATTTGTTGCATTTTGTAAGTGTAGTTTCCCTTGCATGTGTTGTCTAGTTGATAAATACCGATGAATTGGTAAAGTTGAGACTTTGAGTTGTTGAGATTCTTGATTTAATACGTGGTTCTTTATTGCCTTGTATATTTACCCTCTTGATGTAGAAATTATTGTGAATTTGGTTATTGAATTGTTTATGTTGATTGAAATTTTTTGGGAAGCGGGACGATGTAACGGAAATTGAAAAGTAATGAATTGAAATGGTGGAATAAGAACGGATTATGAAATTGACAGATGATGATATAGTGGGATCGGGTTGCGCACTGCAACGGATTGTATATGTGGTACTTGTTTATGATTTGTTGGTTTTGCCTCGGTTTTGCGATATGAGACTATGAGACATGTTATTCTGGGTTCTTTTGTAGTTAGATTTCGAGTTTGTTTTCATGGGTTAATTACTTTACTTTCATTTTCGATTTTCTTGTTATTATTATTACTGCGTGTGGTTATTGTAAGTGGATCACCTTAGCCTCGTCACTACTTCGTGGAGATTAGATTCGGTACTTACAGAGTACATGGGTCGGTGTACTCATACTACACTCTTCACTTCTTGTGCAGATATCGGAGTGGGTCCCAGCATTTCAGACTGAGATTACCCTGATCCAACTATCTATGGAGACTTGAGGTATAGCTGCACGACGTCTGCAACCCAGAAGTCCCCTTCTATGTCATCATTGTTGTTTATTTTGATTGAAACAATTGTGTTTTATTCAAACTATTATCTATAGTACTCTAGACTCTCATAGATTCGTGACTCCAGTTTCTGGGATTGTATTTGGATCAAGTCGTTTAGTAGTTTATCACTTTATTTTAGACTATCTGGATGTTATTGCTATTATTTTACTTGAATTATTAAAACGTGTTAATAAATATAGCAAATCTTGGCTTGCCTAGCAAGTAAAATATTAGGCGCCATCATGGTCCCGAAGTTGGGAATTTCGGTTTGTGAAAAGTTGGTATCAAAACACTAGGTTGCCTAGGTCTCACGAGTCATGAGCAAGCTTGGATGAATCTGGAGGATTGGTACAGAGACGTCTTTACTTATCTTCTAGAGGATTTAAGGCTTTAGGAAAATTTCACTTCTTTCTTTCTCTATCATGCAACTTATTTCCATTATTGAAGTTTGAACCATATACTTTTGTTCTCTCGCAGATGGTGAGAACTCTCACAACGTCTATAGTCGGGCAGGATCCAGATCTCCCTTATTGCAGCCACTACTAGGGGTAGAGGCTGGGGCCGAGGTAGAGACAAAGCTCAGCCTAGAGCACGAGCAGCAGCAGCACCCTCAGACTGACCACAAGGAAGAGGTCCCAGTTTAGACCACACCAATCAGACCCGCTCAGGTCCTAGAGGGATTCATTTCCACTCCCGTACTCTAGGACACTCTAGTTTGCTTAGTTGGACTCATGGAGAGTGTGCCTCAGACCGGAGTATTTCCTATGGAACCATCTGTCTCTCAAGTTGGAGGAGGAGCACAGACTCCCGGCACTCACACTCCAGAGCAGATGGCTCCCCTATACCAGACTCTGTCAGCCCCAGCAGTTGGGGTTGTTCAGCCCGTAGTTGCTACACATCCCGGGGAGAGGCAAGTATTATGTTATGAAGGATTGATTAGATAGGATAACTTCACCAAGATTTTTCCTATTCTTTATAGCAGTGCACCCTCTGAGGATGCACATGATTACTCAGACCGTTACCATGAGGTGTTGTGCAACATGGGTATTGTTAAAGTTTAATAGGGTCGACTGTGTAGTGTTCCAGATGACTAGTTCTGCCAAGAGGTGGTGAAAGGATTTTGAACAGAGCAGACCACCTGGTTAACCTTCACTTACTTGGGATTAGTTTTCACAACTATTTCTGGAGAAGTTTATTTCTTTCACTCCGAGGGAGGAATACCATAGGAAATTCAAGCGTCTTCACCAGGATGGCATGATTGTCACCCAATCCGAGACCCGATTTGTGCACCTAGTCGGTCATACAACTATTTTGATTCCCATTGATAGAGAAAGGGTGAGGAGGTTTATTGACGGTCTCACCTTTGGCATTAGACTTAAGATGGACAAGGAGATGGGGGATGATATTTCTTTCTATAAAGTTATATAGATTGCTTGACGGATCGAGATGGTTCGTGGTCAGGATAGAGGGGCGACACCTAAGAAGAGGCCTCTTCATTTTGATGGCTTCAGTGTTGCCTCATTTGGAGGCAAAGGTTCTTTTTGTAGATGCCTTCTTCCTAGGCCGATTCAGTCAGCTCTTCAGGTAGCCCACGGTGCTTCAGGCAGTCGTGGTTCTTATGGATCTCGTCCTGAGCAGCCAGCATTAAGTGCACCTTCACCTCCTATAAATGCACCACCATTTCAGAGCTGCAACTTCAAATATCTAGGCCGCCAAGGTCAGTCTCAACTTCAGCAGCTGAGGGAGTGCTTTAATTGTGGGGGCTTAGGTCGCATCAGGATGAATTGCTTAAGATTGACGAGTAGCAGAATTCAACAGGGTTCTCGTGCCATTATGTCGGCACAATTTGCTCCACTGCTCGCACAGACAACTAGAGGTCGGGGTCAGGTTGCTAGAAGAGGAGGTCAAGCCGTTAGAGATGGAGGCCAGCCAGCTAGGGGTCGCCCGAGGGGCGGAGGTTAGGGTGGTGGGCGCCAGTCCCATTTTTATGCATTTCCATCTGGACGTGAGGCAGACTCATCTCACGTCGTCATCACATATATTGTTCTAGTTTGCCATAGAGATGCTCCAGTTCTATTTGATCTGGGCTCTACTTATTCCTACGTGTCATATTATTTTGCATCATATCTGATTACGCCTCGTGATTCTTTGAGTGCTCCTGTATACGGGTCCACGCCTGTGGGAGATTCTATTGTTGTAGATCGTGTTTATCGCTCGTGGTGTGGTTTCTATCGGGAGCCTTAAGACTAGTGTAGATCTCCTACTTGTTGATATGGTGGACTTTGATGTTATTTTGGGCATGATTTGGATGTCACCTATCATGCTATATTGGACTGTCACGCCAAGACGGTGATCTTAGCCATGTCGGGGTTGCCCCAATTAGAGTGAAGTGGAACTCTTGGCTATTCTACCAGTAAAATTATTTCTTATGTGAAGGCTCGACATATGGTCGAGAAGGTATGTTTAGAATATTTGGCCTACATCCGTGATCCTAGTGTGGAGGTTCCTTCCATGGATTCAGTACCAGTTGTGCGCGATTTTTCAGAGGTATTTCCTGTAAATTTGTCGGGATGCCACCCGACAGGGATATTGACTTGGCTCCGGGAACTCAACCCATTTCTATTTCACCATACCGTTTGGACCCACTTGAGTTGAAGGAACTGAAGGAGAAGTTGTAGTATTTGCTTGATAAAGGATTCATTAGACCCAGCGTCTCGCCCCGGGGTGCGCAAGTTTTGTTTGTGAAAAAGAATGATGGTTCGATGAGGATGTGTATAGATTATCAGTAGTAGAGCAAAAGCACTATAAGAACAAGTATCCTTTGCCGAGGATTGATGATTTATTTAATCAGTTTCAGGGTGCCCAAGTGTTTTTGAATATTGATTTGAGATCTAGCTAACATTAGATGAAGATTAGGGCATCAGATGTCCCTAAGACAGCTCTCCGGACTCGGTATAGGAATTATGAGTTCCTAGTGATGTCATTTGGCTTCACAAATGCCCCAAAAACATTTATGGATTTGAAGAATCGGGTATTTAAGCCCTATTTGGATTCTATTGTGATCGTCTTCATTGATGATATTTTGATCTACTCCCGCAGTCGAGAGGAGCATGAGCAGCATCTTTTGATTATACTTCAAACCCTGAGATATAGTCAGTTGTATGCCAAGTTTTCAAAGTGCGAGTTTTGGTTAAACTCGATTGCCTTTTTGGGACATATTGTATCTGTTGAGGACATTAAAGTGGATCTGAAGAAGATTGAGGTCGTCTTGAACTAGCCTAGACCCACTTCAGCTACAGAGATTCGTAGCTTCCTGAGTTTGGCGAGTTATTATCACCGATTCGTGGAAGGGATTTCATTTGTCTTTGCCCCATTAACTAGATTGATCCGAAAGGGTGCCCTATTCAAGTGGTCTGATGAGTATGAGTCAAGCTTTCAGAAGCTCAAGACTGCCTTGGCTACAACTTTGGTATAGATGTTGCCTTCGGGTTCAAGGTCATATACCATGTATTGTGATGCATCGTGTATTGGGCTTGGTGCAGTATTCATCCAGGATGGCAGGGTGATTGTGTACACATCCTGGCAGTTGAAGGTTCATGAGAAGAATTATCATGTTCATGACTTAGAGTTGGCAGCTATTGTTGATTCAGTAAAGATTTAGAGGCATTACATCTACGTTATGTGGTGTGAGGTATTCACATATCATCATAGTCAATAGTACTTGTTTAAGCAAAAGGATCTCAACTTGAGGCAGTGGAGGTCGTTAGAGTTGTTAAAAGACTATGATATTACCATTTTGTATCATCCGGGGAAGGCCAATGTGGTGGTCGATGCCTTGAGTAGAAAGGATATTAGTATGGGTAGCCTTGTATATATTCCAGTTTGTGAGAGACTACTAGCATAAGATGTTCAGGCCTTGGAAAATCAGTTCGTGAGGTTAGATGTTTCAGGGCCTAGTCGAGTTCTTGCTTGCACGATTTATCAGTGTTCTTTGTATGAGCAAATCAGAGAGAGTTAGTATGACGATCCCTATTTTCTTTTTCTTAAGGACACGACACAACACGATGATGCCAAGAATCTTTATATTGGAGAGATGGGGTGATGCGGTTGCCGGGTCGGATTTGTGTACCAAATGTGGATGGGCTTCGTGAGTTGATTCTAGAGGAGGCCCAGAGTTCGCGGTATTCCATTCATCTGGGTGCCTCTTAAATGTATCAGGATTTGAGGAAGCATTATTGGTGGAGAAGAATGACGAAAGATATAGTAGAGTATGTGGCTTAGTGTTTCAATTGTCAGCAGGTTAAGTACGAGCATGAGAGGCCTGGTGATTTGCTTCAGATAATTGAGATTATTGAACAGAAGTGGGAGCATATTACCATGGATTTCGTCATTGGGCTCCCACGGAATTTGAAAAAAATTTGACGCAATATGGGTCATTGTGGATAGATTGACCAAGTCAGCGCAT
Organism: Nicotiana knightiana; assembly: GCA_005239525.1. Taxonomy (NCBI): domain Eukaryota; kingdom Viridiplantae; phylum Streptophyta; class Magnoliopsida; order Solanales; family Solanaceae; genus Nicotiana; species Nicotiana knightiana. The sequence goes on along the minus strand of ML400487.1, from coordinate 3,933 downwards.
TTCATTCCAGTGGAAACTACCTATTCTTCAGAGCTGCTGGCTAAGATCTATATCTGCGAGATTATTCGTCTTCATGGTGTGCTGGTGTCCATTATTTCTTATTAGGGCAGGAAGTTCACATCGCATTTCTGGAGGGCCGTACAACATGATCTAGGTATGCGAGTTGGGTTGAGTACAAAATTTCACCCCCATACAGACGGGAAGTCGGAACACACCATTCAGATATTGGAGGATATGCTTCACACTTATGTTAAGGATGTTGGGGTTTCTTGGGATCAGTTCTCGCCACTTGTGGATTTTTTTTTACAACAGCTACTAACCGAGTATTCAGATGGCTCCATATGAGGCCTTATATGGCAGGCTGTGTCATTCTCCAGTTGGTTGGTTTGAGCCGAGAAAGGCTCGATTGTTGGGTACTGATTTGGTTCGGGATGCCTTGGAAAAGGTCAAGATGATTCAGGATCGGATTCGTACAACACAGTCTAGGAAGAAGAGTTATGCCGATCAGAGAGTTCGTGATGTTGCATTCATGGTAGTAAAGAGGGTTCTGCTCTGGTTTCACCCATGAAGGGTGTTATGAGGTTCGGGAAGAAGGGCAAGTTAAGCCCTAGGTATATCAAACCCTATGAGATCTTTGAGAGAGTTGGTAAAGTGGCCAACAAGCTTGCATTGCCACCTAGCTTATAAAATGTTCACCAGATGTTCTAGCACAGCAGATCTAGAATTCAAGCTCTTAGAGTTATCCTTCTGTTAGAGTGCAATGGAGAGGCCATCCGATCAAGGCCGCTACATGGGAGTCTGATTCCGATTTGTGGAGTAGATACCACCCCCTCTTTTTAATAGTCTAGGTACTTTTCTATGTCTGTTCAAGGACGAATGATCGTTTTAGAGGTGGAGAATGTGATGACTTGATAGGTCATTTTGAGTATTAGCCCTTATTTCCATGTTCAGAAACCTCTGTTAGCTCCGTTTGATGTTTCTTTGTTTGCGTGTGTGGTCCGCATTGCTTTTTGAAAAGATTTTATGTGAAAATTTTATGAAAACATGAATTTTTGGCTTTAAAAACAACTTGAGTTGACCGCAGTCAACATTTTATGAAAACGACCTCGGATAAGTATTTTGACGATTTTGGTAGGTCCGTATCGTGATTTTGGACATAGGCGTATGCCTGGAATTGAAATTGGAGGTCCCAAGATTGATTTTGACTCATTTTGCCGGAACTAGTATTTTGAAAGTTTGGAAAATTCCTAAGTTTGACTTCATAGCTAACAGATTCAAATTTTGATGTTGAAACTTGGAATAGGACCGTATTACTATTTGACACTTGTCTGCAAAATTTGGTGTAATTCGGAATTTATTTAACATGATTCAGATGCTTAGATCTGATTCTACTTGTTCTTGAGTTTACTTTGAAATTTCATTCGTTTTGAGGGTTTATTTGTAGATTTAGATGTTATTTTGGTGATTTGATCAATTTAGATGTTATTTTGGTGATTTGATCGCGCTATATGATATTATTACACTTTGTGCATGTTTGGTTTGGAGTCCGAGGGGCTCGGATGAGTTTCAGACGTGCTTCAGAAGAGTTTTGGATAACTTGAATTGTTGGTGCATTGAACACTTCTGGTGTCTGATGTAGTTCTCGCATTTGTGATGAATTGTTCGTATTTTACGAGCATCGGCTGGGCTGGGTGAATCTCGCATTTGCGAAGATTTTGTTCGCTTCTGGGAACTGTGGTTGTTCGGTTTTGCGAAGGAAGTGGTCCCATATGCGATCACAGACCGCTTGAGTCTGCTTCGCCTTTACGAAGCTTCTGGCCGCATTTGTGATGGTGAGTTTTTGCATTGCAATCTAAATATTGCATTTACGACTTCTGGGCTTCTGTGACAGGGTTAGAATTTGCGACCCTTGTTTTGTATTTGCGATGCTCACAGTTGTGAACAAGACATTGCAATTGCGACACCTGCAGCTGAGTAGGGGGGGATCGGGACTTATCTCATTTTACACCATTTCTCAACCCTGAACACTCTAGACGCGATTTTCCAAGAGACTTTTCTTCCAAATTCATTGGTAAGTGACTCAAATCCCTTTCCTTTCAATTATCCATTACTTTTCATAGATTTCAACATCAAAATTTAGAATTTCCATGGTAGAAATTAGGGATTTGGGTAGAATGTGGGGATTTTTGGAAAATTGAGGTTAGACCTCAAATTGAGGTCGAATTTGGAAACGAATCGCATGACCAGCGTCGAGGGTGAATGGGTAATTGGGTTTTGGTTCGAACCTCGATTTTGACCTAGCGAGTCCAGGGATGACTTTTGTTGACTTTTTTAAAAATGATCAAAATTGAACCTCTTTCATTGATGGTTAGTTTCTAAAGCGTATTTTGAACCATTTGTTGGTTGGTCTGGAGGCTTGTTCAAAATTCAAGGTCATGGTTGGTTGATTGCTTTGATTCGCGAAGTGAGGTAAGTGTTGGGTCTGACCTTGACTTGAGGGAATTAGGGATCCTTGAACAATGTGTTATGTGAATTATGTGGGAAAACGGCGTATATGCATGGTGACGAGTGTATATACTCCGTCATGATATTGGTCTCCATGTTTTCATTTATTTCATGATATATCTTGCTTCATGCCTTAATTGTTACATGCTTTATTTGACTTTTATGCCATAATTGTTACTTATCATTTAATTATTCTTGTATTAAATTGTCCGTCCCTTCCATGACTCCATGCTTATTTGCTACTTGATTTTCTTTCATACATAAATTGTCACATGCTTTACTTGCCTTATTGTTTTGCATTATTTTTTGCATTATATAAATGTGATTTTCCTTGCATGATTTGTTTAGTGGATAGATACCGATGAATTGGTAGAGTTGATACTTCGAGTTGTTAAGATTCTTGATTTATTATGTGGTTCTTTATTGCCTTGTAAATTTACCCTCTTAATGTAGAAATTCTTGTAAATTTGGTTGTTGAATTGTTTATGTTGATTGAAATTGTTTGGGGAGCGGGTTGCACGCCGCAACTGAAATTGAAAGGCAATGAATTTAAATAGTGGAATAAGGACGAATTATGATATTGAAAGATGATGATATGGTGGGATCGGGTTGCGTGCCGCAACAAATTGTATATGTGGTACTTGTTTATGCTTTTTTGGTTTTGCCTTGGTGTTGTGATATGAGACTATGATACTTGTTATTCTTGGCTCTCTGGTAGTTGGATTTCGAGATCGTTTTCATGAGTTAACTACTTTACTTCCATTTCTGGTTTTCTTTTTATTATTTTTAATGAGTACAGGTTATTGTAAGCGTCCTGCCCCCCTTCTATGTAATCATTGTTGTTTATTTTGATTCAAACAGTTGTGTTTTATTCAGACTATTATCTGTAGAACTCTAGACTCTCATGTATTCATGACTCCAGTTTGTGGGATGGAATTTGGATCATGTTGTTCACTAGTGTATCACTTTATTTTAGACTATTCGTATGTTATTGCTATCATTTGATTTGAATTGTTAAAACTAGTTAATAAATATAACGAACGTTGGCTTGCCTAGCAAGTGAATGTTAGGCGCCATCACGATCCCGAGGGTGGGAATTTCAGGTCGTGACAGATTCACTATAACTTGCGTGTATGGTTGGTTTTGTGGTTTAAAAGGTTCGAGATTGATTGGGAAGAATGATTTTCAATTTGGAAGCCTTAAGAAAAGTCCATCATATTCAATTGAGATATTAGGAACTACATATGATTTCTGGCATGGATAAAGTAACCTAGCCAATCATGGATAACCCTGACACATGCATATACGCTCATCTCCTTGCATATATATCACCCCCAACATGTGGCAAACAATGTCATTTATTAGAAACTGAAGATAAAAGTGAACATACGATTGAAGAACTATTCAAAGCCATTTCTACGCTTTGTA
>ML400483.1:0-20415 GCA_005239525.1 Nicotiana knightiana | reverse complement strand
TTATTGTTATTATTATTATTATTATTATTATTATTATTATTATTATTATTATTATTATTATTATTATTCTTATCATTATTATTATTGTTATTATTATTATTATTATTATTATCATCATTATTATTATTGTTATTACTATTATTATTGATGTGCGGTGTATATTTTGATTAACAGCATAACGCACACAGATGAATTTTCAAAGCTGAGGAAGCAAGTTAGTTTTTCTAACATGAGGGGGAGACTGGGCAAACAATTGAGAAAATAGTATTCCGGCCATATTAGTTTCTTTCCCTTATTTTTTATTTTGTAAAAAATGGTAGGTTATTTAGTTTTAAAAAAAATATTTAGGTTATTTAGAAAGGTATTGTGGTAGTTTAACTTTTAACTTTTTAGATTCCAATTTATAATAATATAGATATAGATATAACTTTTAGCTTTTAGAATTTGATGTTCCAACTTTTATAATAATATTGATATAGACATAGATAGATAAAGTTAGTCCTAATAATATTTTGAATTGAGGCGTAATTATTATCGTTAAATCATTCTCATTTATGAATATTAGTAATATTATTGGGTAAATCATTTTAACTCACAAATTCAGAATCTACACATTTTGTGTGCAAAACATATTTGAGTATGTTATTCATCAAGGCAAATATTGTTCGCTCATGGTTAGCAGTTTCAACAAATTATAAACTGACCAAATTTCCATATCAATTCATCAAATTACATTGATATAGTAGTTATATGGTTACGTATTTATTAGATATCTAAAACTTATTATGCGTGTTTGTTTACACATTTCAAAGCATCCATGGCACCATCTACAGCCTCATACAACGCTATTCCAATCAAGAAAAGTCCCCTTAGGATAAAAAAAATTGTAAGTTTTCCTAACTTGGTTATCTGATGATACTATATAGGAAATGTTGACCATATGACTTTTTAATTTAAGGTTAGGATAATTAATTTTAAAAACTGACAAAAAAAAAACGTGAGATTCAATCTTGATGTTAAATGAATAGGAAGGTTTAACTTTTTGAACTTGTTTTCTATTTTAAATTATTTTTGAATTCCCAAATTTGTAGGAGGTTTGTCCTAAAATTTGACACTTGTAGAATTTTAATTTTGACACTTATCATTCTATTCTTATTTTACATCTCCTATTATATATAGATAAAGTATACCGATATTCCAACTTGCCTTGGGATACCTATATGATACCATGACGGCGTGCATATGTACCAATAAACAAATCCATGCAACATCCCTTAACATCTATTAATTGTTTTCCTACAGCAAGAACAAAGAGCTTTGGCGTAATTCGTAAACTTGCAATCATGAGACTATGAGGTCACGGGTTCGAGCCGTAGAAATAACTTATTGCAAAAATGTAAGATGAGGCTGCTTACAACAGACATCCGGTAACCACAGGATCATCCACAAGAAAGGTGGCAGGATTCGAACCTATGGCCGGCCCACCCCTGACCTGCTGGGTTGTGGGTGGCCAGGTTAGCATCCCTCGTCGCCTCTAATCTATGCCGGGTGTCAGAATCAAACGAAGATCGCACGACCATTCGATTCATTAAGGGCACAATGGCTCCCTCGCCCGGTGCCATTTCCTGACCAAGTAGCAGACGGCCGGGCCGTGCCTAAATTCAGACCGGACTAGACTCCCTTATGGTCTGGCCCTTCTATGAACCCGCTCATATCGAGAGCTCAGTGCACTGAGCTGGCCTTTTTTCTACAGCAAGAACAACTTCCATTTCACAGAATACATTTTGAAGGTTCAAAGGAAATTTTCAAAAACAACATTCTAAAATGAGTAGCAAAAAAAAGGATAATATCACCCAAAAGAGAAAGTGATGGTTTTATATAGTATAATAAAGAAAATAAGAGAGATAACCTTATACTCGGCTTCAGCAGTTGAAAATTATTTGGACTCTTCAATCTCATTTAGAGCTTTAGAGGTAGAGAAGAATTGGGGAAAACAGAAGTTAAACGGAATGTTTGGTCTAGAAAACTACATTATTTTATGAACCATCATATTATTTTATGCTAAATTAAATGTAGAATAATAATAATATCATAATTAGTTATAAACAACTACATTAAATCAAATAAATTCATATTTATACTTAAAATTATAAGCTTCATTTTTTCAAAATGAAAGAATGATAAGATATAAAACATTATTATTAAGACATTAATGAGGGAGATTATGGATAAAAATAAAGACTTTCCATTTGTTAAACAACGGGGTTTGCTCCGATGGTCAGCAATACCTAACTAGAGATTGGAAGTTCTTGGGTATTTTGTAGATAAAATATTAATTATGGCAAGGTCTTCTTTGTATCTTTTTTGGGGCTCATGATATCCTTATGTGGAGGAATTGAAGGTAAAAACCTGCTGACGAAATAATAATTTATAATAATTTGCAAAGTGAAATAATATTCACTTTTTTTCATCTCAGCATATCATTTATGGAAACTAATAATTCAAAATTTAACCCCCTTATGAGTAAAGTTAAGAACATCATTTCCTTAATATTTATACCGCACTTATGAGCAAAATCATTTTTTTGTATTAATTTTAATAAAGTAATGGGTATTTTTGCTCAACACTAAAAATGTTGGATAAAAACTAAATACTACATTAAAAAGTGGCCAACCCACGCCATTTCTATTACCTTAACATGGTTCGGATCTTCCCCATCCGTCACATTTCACGGGTGACCCGAGACTCATCTCTTGTGTAACAGGGGCTTTTGCATCTATACCCGATTTTGGGGTCACAATTGAACCTATACTCACTTTGTAAAGGTACCCATTTTAGGATCAACTTCAGCTTGTCGGGTCTGAAGTTATAAGAAAAATTGTATGAAGTGAAAAAATTGCACTTCAAATGCACTTAAAGCCAAATAGGTCTGAAGTGCAACCAATGGTTTCATCCACTTAAGGCTAATAAGTCTGAAGTGAAAAATTACATTTCAGATGCACTTAAGGGCAATAAGTCTGAAGTGAAACATTGACTTCAGATGCACTTAAGGCCAAAAAATCTGAAGTGCAACAAACATTTTCATTTACTTAAGGATAATAAATCTGAAGTGAAAATTTGCACTTCAGATGCACTTAAGGCCAATAAGTTTGAAGTGAAAAATTGCACTTCAGATGCACTTAAGGCCAAAAGGTCTGATGTGCAACAAACATTTTGCTACAATTAAGGCCAATAGTCTGAAGTGAAAAGTTGCACTTCAGATGCATTTAAGGCCAAAAAGTCTGAAGTGCAACAAAGGTTTTCATTCACTTAAGGCCAATAAGTCTGAAGTGAAAATTGTCAGAAACAGAAATTTGTTCTTCGAATTATAACAATCCAATATACGATTTAATACATAAATCTACTCCAAATGAGCTCAAATTTGAAACATAACCTCCAAATATCATCAGGAACAAACCCCAATCATTTTCCAAAACAACAATAAATCTAAAAAAATCCATTTTGCAATTAAGAAAATTAAGAAGAAGAAACCCTAAGCAATAGTAAAAAATAAAGTGTCATAACAGCTCACCACTGTAAAATATTATAAACTACATTAAAATATATTCACAACCACCATATACAATCATTATCACCTGAAGAAAAAGAAGAAGGAGGAGGAGGAGGAGGAGGAGAAGGAGGAGGAGGAGAAGGAGAGGAGAAAGATGCCTGAAGTTGTTTAAAAAATGGGTACAAGTTAAAACTTTTTTAAAAAGTGGGCATAGGTTAAATTGGGGTGACCAATTAGCGTGCCCCGTGCAATTTTCACTCCAAAATCCCCTGTTAAACCCTGAAAATGTGATTTTGCCCATTCGTTTTATACCCATTTAGTTAAGTGCAAAATAATGAGTTAAAACTGGCTTTAGGCGTCACATATATATCAAGATACCTCAACCGCTAAGTGGGTCGTCTCACAAAAATGCGAATAACTCTCCTCTAATATCGTGTTGACGAACGGTTTAATGCGTTGGAAACTAGACCAGTAGACCTTTCATAATCTTCACAGTTCAATTCGATTTTCTTTGCTAGTTTTTTGTGAGAATGGATTGCGAGAAGGGTTAGATGGAATCATCATCATCCTCCTCATTCTACAGCGGAAGAGTAGATGTTGTTACTGACACAATGAATCAGTTGAAAATTGCAGAAAAAGGTGATGACGGAAGTGGCGTGCTGGTCACGTGCTTCTCTGAAGTTTCCGACGATGCTACTCTTCACTTTCAGATCATCCGTCTTCAGAAAGAGGTTTCCTTAGCTCCCTTACTCCATTTTTATCTAGTAGTAAGTAACTATGTTTCTATTGTTGCGACCAAACACACTCACGCAAGTATACGTGGTCGTCAAATAATAGAGTAGTGAGTAGAGTATCGTTCCCACGAAGACTTATGATTAAATTTTGACTGATTCAAACTCAAATAACTTATCGATTCAAGAGTTTTCTCACAAAATATATAACTTACTAATTTACTACCTAAAACTATCAAGCAATGAATTAACTATAAATCAACCAAAACAATTAAGCAATTTCGGATAACAATCAGTAGGGGAGGATATTCCATGGTCACAGGTTAGCTAACAATCGTGTTGCGTTCTTGGCTTAAAATGACTAATTGATTTATCTGGATTGTTGATTGACAGGGTCGATATTACTCATAAGAATCTGTGGAGTTCTTTCTCGCCTATTCAAGCTAACTTAATGCCTACATGTCTATGGAATTAAGATTAATAAGAATGCATTCACACTTCCTGTATTTCAACCAAGCAAGGCAGTTAGGTATATGTCTATCCTAATTACGAATTTGTTCCCCGATGCCCAGGTTCAAGAACTTGCTCTATTTAATTCGATATGCAATCTAGAATTCTCACTTTTGAGTTCAACTCTAGATTCGTAGATAGTATCTCACTGTTAGCTACTCAGCAAAATAATTAAGAACATAATTAAATAAACAACCCAATATGATAAAATCAAAATCGTCAATTTAAACTTCAAACATTAACATTCATGTATCACCCATGACCCTAGAACAATAGGGTTCTTAGCCACTCATGTTCATACAATCATCAAAAATAATGTTTCTAAACATGAAATCAATGAATATTGGAATAAGATGGAAATATTGATCAAATTCGTGCTCTCATGTGTTCTGTCCTTTTGCTTTTCTCTCCAGGTTAGGTCACCCCCTCAAAATCATGTTTATTTGTGTATTTATACCGTGTAAAAACAACCCCGGGTGAATATACCCTTTCCAAGACAAAGTAGAAATTACTCTACAGTTTTTGCACACTCACGCTGTGCCTTCGCTAGTGTATTTTTCAGTGAACATGCAGCTTTTCTCTTAGAAGGCCATTTTTACATTGCCGCGTCGCGCCCTACGGCGCCCCATGTGGCGCGGTAGTGTAAATTTCTCAGAATAAACTTGTTTCATCTTATTTTGACATCCCGAATTGGTACACGAACCCCGAACACGATCCCGTTGTAATTTATTGGGCTTTTACTCATACTTCAAAGCTCCATATTGATCGATTTAGCTCCAAATTAACCTTTAAACTCGGAATCACTTCCTGCAAGGCATAAAACACGTACTAAGTGCAATTACTATCATTTAAGCTCAAACACACATAAAATGCAGTAATTAGAGTGCAATATTACGGCTAAAACACTAGTTTCTAGCCTAGCCTCAACACCCCACACTTAAACCATTGCTCGTCCTCGAGCAATTAAAATACACTTCTCCTAGGGATGACCTTTTCATAAAACAACCTCCCTAACACATCATGCCAAGAATAGTTAAAGTAGATTGAGCACCATATCATAACATCCCACCCTCAAGACTCGACTCAAAAGTACCACGTATTTTTCATAACCTGCTCACATACTCTAACACAGAGGTCAAAGACGTTACCGTACCTTCGCAAATCATGTGCCCTCACACAAATAATAGAGAATAGTTGCACTCAGAATATCGTTCAAGAACAATTAGGAACTCAAGATAGAAAGAATTAACTCACTCTCAGAATCAAAATTCATTCGCAACAGAAGACATACCATAGACTTGCCCGTAGTGTATTACTCTACTAATCGAGCTCATTCAGTCAAGGATCAAGTAGCACTTTAATTGGTTGTAATGTAGGCTGCGGGACAGGTAGGATACATATATATATAGTGGCTGCACCTCCCTAAGCACTTTAATACATACACTTCAACATTTAAAACCCCCCACTTCTGTCAAACCATAACTCCACCTTCACATTAATATACATTAACTCCTTACCTCTTTAAGCACAATTACTGTCACGACCCAAATCTAAACCCTGTCGTGATGGCGCCCTCGTGATACTAGGCAAGCCTAATTTCCCAAAGATACTACCAATTTAATTATAAGAGTTAAATAAAGATTTTTGATATTAGAAATTCCCATGAAATCAAGTTAAACTCAAATTTGAAAATAAAATGCGTAAAACGAGCCCCAAACATTGGGGTGTCACTAAGTCATGAGCAACTTAACACTTAAACTGTTACATCAACTGTCTAACTGTCAATACAACCATATAAAGGAAATAGAAGGAGTAACAAGGTCCTGCGGATGCTGGCAGCTACCTTGCAGTCTCCCAAGATAAGCCAGCCTAGACTCAACAATCGTCGCACTCAAACACACCTGGATCTACACATGAAGTGCAGGGTGTAGTATGAGTACAACCGACTCAGCAAGTAATAGTAATAACTAAGGAAATGAGTAGTAGTGACGATCTAAGCAGAACAATTCGATTAATAATTTTCACTGTTAAGGAATGGACATGAGTAAAAGATCAGGTTCATAAATTATCAACTACCACATGGCAAATAAAAGATAAATGCGACAACAACATAATTGATGAAACCTCACAAGAACTGTCACTCAATCCCTCAGCCATCAATGCACACGCTCAATAGGTACCCGCGCTCACTGGGGGTGTTCAAACTCCGGAGGGGCTTCTACAGCCCAAGCGCTAATCTGCACGGACCACTCACGTGCTGCATGGACAACTCATGTGCTATCATATCATATCTGGATCCGCACGGACAACTCATGTGCTATGGTATCAATCTAGATCCGCACGGACAACTCACGTGTATATTACAATATCTCACAACATGCCCTCGGCCTCACTCAGTCAAGTACCTCTCTAGCCTCACAATTTTCAATAAATAAAGGAAGCAGTCCAAATCAAAGTATTACATTGTATCAGCAAGAAAATAATAGAGACTGAGGTAAACATGTACAAGAATCACCATGACTGAGTATAACTACTATGAGCAGGGATAANACATTGTGCTTACTATTTTCGAAACTCAGCCTGATTTACACTACTTTGAGATTTAAAAATGATGTTTTGGGTCGAGTACCCTGTTTTACTGATTCGCCCGATAGGACTTTTGAGTGGTTGTGCTGAGTGAGGCCGATGGCCTGATTGTGAGGATATGATACGCCACGAGGTTGCTTGATATTAGCGCTTGGGATGAAGGAGCCCCTCCGGAGTCTGCACACACCCCCAGTGGGCGCACCGAGTGCCGAGTGCTGAGTGACGAGTGATTGGGAGGCATAAGTGACTGTGAGGTGCTGAGTGACTGATTATGAGTGACTGTGAGGCATGCCCGAGGGGCTGATTATGATACATGTTTTGCGTTAGGGGCTACTTATGATTTTACTACTTTCACTCTAAACTTATGAAATATGTTTTGCCCGAGGGACCTCTATATGATTCATTTCATTTTCATACTAATTCTTTCGGTTTGGAGCTGTTGAAAATAAACATTTTTCAAAGGACTTTTCTGAGGTTGGTTTTAAGGCATGATGATTTCATATATCTATGTTTACACTATTGGAAAGTAAGGCTGTGTATATTGTGATTTGATGACATTGATTTTATGCGTTTCCTTGCCGCTTAGACTTGATTTGTTTTCATTACTATTGAGTTGGCGTACTCACATTAATCTCTGCACCCCTGTGTGCAGATTCAGGTGCAGATACCAAGCGTTAGCCATTTTTTCCATACGGAGCCGGATTGCGGGATATTGAGGTAGCTGTTCAGCGTCCGCAACATCTTTGTTTTCCCTTCTTGTTGTATCTAGCTATTTATTCGGAGGTTTTAGTTGACCTTTGGCTTATTCGGAGTTGGTTGAACTGTTTATTTGCCTAATGTATTTAGTAAATTTTGTATATTTTATGAAATGCTTGAAATTTGATTGGGATTTTGAAAGAAATTGTGAACACGTGGTTATTGGCTAGCCTAGTTCCACGATAGGCGCCATCACGACCGGTTTAGGATTTGGGGTCGTGACAGTTTGGTATTAGAGCCTAGGTTACATAGGACTCAACGGTCATGAGCAGGTTTAGTAGAGTCTTGAGGATCGGTACGGAGACGTCTGTACTTATGTTCGAGAGGCTGCCGAACTTTTAGGAAACATTTCTATCTTCTTGAACTATTTCGTGCTAATCTATTAATTCTTGAAATCTGAACTTATGTTGTTTCATTCTCTCACAGATGGTCAGGACACACAATACCGATCAGAGTGACCAGTCACCGGCTAGACCAGCGAGAGGTCGAGGCCGTGGTAGAGGTACGGGGCCAGCCCGCGTAGCAGCCGGGACAGTACCTCAGGATCCCCCTATCGATCAGGATCAGGTTCCAGCCAATGGTGTTCCAGCGAGACAGGCTCAGGCACCGACAGTGCCTATGGTTATTACGGGTCTTTAGGAGACCCTGTCTCAGATATTGACAGTATGCACCAGTTTGTCTCAAGCAGCCGCCATGTCTTCTACTGCCACCACAGCTCAGGTCGGGGGAGGCAATCAGACTCCAGCTGCCCGGGCACCTGAGCAGGCTGCACAGGGTATTCAGGCACCGAGAGCAGCCCCATCTCAGCCAGTTGCTCCAGTCCATGATTATGTGGTCCCTGCTATGCCTGAGGACGAGCAACGCAGGTTGGAGAAATTCAGCAGACTTCAGCCTTCAACTTTTAGCGGTACAGAGGGCGAGGATGCCCAGGGGTTTCTAGATAAGTGCCAGAGGATACTACGTACTGCAGGTATTTGGAGACCAGTGGGGTCTCATTTGTTACATTTAAGTTTGCGGGTGCTGCCTTTACTTAGTGGGAGTCATTCGAGAGGCGTAGGCCGGTTGGTTTAGCACCTCTCACCTGACAGCAGTTCTCCACGATCTTTTTGGAGAAGTATGTTCCTCAATACCACAGAGAAGAGCAGCATAGGCAGTTTGAGCAGCTGCGCCAGGGAGAATTATCAGTTACTCAGTACGAGATGAGGTTTTCCGAGTTTGCTAGGCATGCTTATGAGATTGTCCCTACTGATAGGGAAAGGGTGAGGAGGTGTGTAGATGGTCTTTCTTATCAACTTTGGTTATTTATGACTTGGGAGAGAGTATCGGGTGCTTTATTTGAGCAGGTTATTGTCATAGCTCGAGATATTGAGTCCGTTCACCGCCAGGAGTGGGAGGAGAGGGAGGCCAAGAGGCCTCGTGGTTCGAGCAGTTCTAGTGGTTCTCCCTTCAGGGGACAATTTTAGCAGGTAGAGGCCGTTTATTCAGGCCTCTTCAGTCAGGCCGCCCAACATATAGTGGTGCATCTTCGGGGCATGGTCCCTGTGGTTCTCAGTCAGGCTGTACATCCTTTGGTGCCCTCCCAGCTTAGAGTGCAGCTGGAGCACCCCCAGTTCAGGGTTATTATATACATGAGTCTTCCAGTGGCCATTCGGGTGCTAGGGGTTTCTATCAGTCCCCGCCTCCAGCTCCAGGGAGTTGCTTTGAGTGTGGAGAGTTCGGGCACGTGTGGAGGCAGTGTCCCCGCCATTCCGGTGGATCTTCTCAGCAGAGGGGCCAACCCTCGACTTCAGCTCCAGTTACTTCACCACCCGCCCAGTCAGCCATGGGTGGTAGTTAGTCAGCCAGAGGCCGCCCTAGAGGGGGAGGTCGAGCAGGGGGAGGTCAGGCTCGCATGTATGCATTTCCACCCAGGACAGATGCTATGGCTTCAGATGCCGTGATCGCAGGTATCGTCTCAGTCTGTTTCCGAGATGCCTTGGCTTTTTTTGACCCTGGTTCTACATATTCCTATGTTTCTTCATATTTTTCCCGTTTTCTGGATGTGCCCTGTGAGTCTCTAGTCACCTCTGTTCATGTATCGACTCCGGTGGGCGATACTGTTGTTATGGGCCGTGCGTATCGGTCGTTCATGATATCTATTGGGTGTCTGGAGACCCGAGTGGACCTACTGTTACTCAGGATGGTCAATTTTGATGTGATATTGGGCATGGATTGGTTATCTCTGTGTCATGCTGTTCTTGATTGTCACGCCAAGACCGTGAACTTAGCTATGCCAGGGTTTCCGAGGGTTGAGTGGAGAGCTTCTTCCGAGTATATGCCTAGCAGGGTGATTTCCTACCTGAAGGCTCCACGCATGGTTGATAAAGGATGTTTATCTTATTTGGCCTTTGTAAGGCATGTCAGTGGTGAGACTCCCGCTATTGATTCAGTTCCTGTGGTCCGTGACTTTCCGGATGTGTTTCCTGCAGACCTGCCAGGCATGCCACCTGACAGGGATATTGATTTTGGTATTGACCTGGTGTCAGGCACTCAGCCTATTTCTATTCCACCTTATCGTATGGCACCAGCGGAGCTAAAGGAATTGAAGGAGCAGCTTCAGGAACTCCTGGATAAGGGGTTCATTCGGCCTAGTGTGTCACCTTGGGGTGCACCGATGTTGTTCGTGAAGAAGAAGGATGATTCCATGCATATGTGTATTGATTATCGGCAGCTGAACAGGGTTACGGAGAAGACCAAGTATCCCTTGCCCCGCATTGATGATTTGTTTGACCAGCTTCAGGGAGCCAAAGTGTTTTCCAAGATTGACTTGAGATCTGGGTATCATCAGTTGAAGATTCGGGATTCTGACATTCCGAAGACTGCTTTCAGGACCAGATATGGTCATTATGAGTTCTTTGTTATGTCATTTGGGCTGACCAATTCCCCAACTGCGTTCATGCAATTGATGAACATCGTGTTTCAGCCTTACCTTGATTCCTTCGTCATTGTGTTCATTGATGACATCCTGGTTTATTCCCGTATCCAGGAAGAGCATGCTCAACATTTGAGAGTTGTGTTACAGAGGTTGAGGGAGGAGAAACTTTATGCGAAATTCTCCAAGTGTGAGTTTTGGCTTGGTTCGGTAGCTTTCTTGGGGTACGTGGTGTCTAGTGAGGGTATTCAGGTTGATCCGAAGAAGATAGAGGCGGTGCAGAGTTTGGTCTGATGAGTGTGAGGAGAGCATTCAGAAGCTCAAGTCAGCATTGACTACAACTCCGGTACTAGTTTTGCCTGCTGGTTCGGGTTCTTACAAAGTCTATTGTGATGCTTCCATAGTTGGTTTNTCAGAGGAGATGGTTGGAGATTCTCAAGGATTATGACCTCACTATCTTATATCATCCGGGGAAGGCCAATGTAGTGGCCGATGCCTTGAGTCGCAGAGCAGAGAGTTTGGGGAGTCTAACCTACCTTCTAGTAGTAGAGCGTCCATTAGCCCTTGGTGTTAAGGCCCTAGCGGGTCGGTTGGTGAGATTGAATCTATCAGAGCCCCCGCGGGTATTGGCTTGTGTAGCCTCCGGGTCTTCTCTTTACGATCGATTAGAGCATGCCAGTATGATGATCCACATTTTCTTGTTCTTTAGGACAGGGTCCGTCGCGGTGATGTCGCAGGTGCGAAAGGCCATGCGCAGGTGCGAAAGGAGACTACGCAAGGGAAAATTGCAGGTGCGAAGAGATGGCCGCACCTGCGAAGCCGCAGGTGCAGAGGATTGGCTGCAGGTGCGAAAATTGGTCCGTTAGTGGGATTCCGTAGGTACGCACCTGGGACCGCAGGTGTGAGTCCACAGGTGCGATTAAGTGTCCGCAGGTGCAGAATGGCTGGGCGGAACGGTGTAAAAAGGGACCTCCGTGAAATTTGTTTCATTCCACCATTTTTGCATACGGGAGGAGCTCTTTTGAAGGCAAATTGAAGAGGGAATTCGTGGTTCTTCAGTGAAGGTAAATTCTCGGGTTATTAAAGTCGTTTCTATGCTATTTTTGTTCGGATTAGGCTTGTAAATTGGAGGATTAAAGTAGGAAAAGGCTGGGAAGAATGGGTGGAGAATTAGAATTTTCTTTTGAGGATTTGAGTGGGCAATTGTGGTCCGATTTTAGTGTTCTTTGTATGTATAGAATTCTGGGAGAATGAGGATTCTAGTGATTCAAATTTTATCGAATTCAGAGACGTGGGCCTAGGGCTCGGGTTTGGCCGAATTTTGAGATTCTTGTATAATTTGATAGTTTCGATTGGGTTGTGTTTCTTTTGGTATATATTAATGATATTAAACGGGTTTTGGCTAGATTCAGAGCAATCGGGAGCCAATTCGAGGGGCAAGAGCATAGCAGACTAGTGTTGTTGCCCGGTAGAGGTAAGTAATGGTTATAAATCTTGTCCTGAGGGTATGAAACCCCGGACTACGTATTTCTCACTGATTTTTGAGTGGCGCACATGCCAGATGACGAGTATGTGGCGCGCACTAATTTTTGAATTGGACTAGGTCCTCACCGCAGGCGACTAATGAGTTGCATATTTTTCTCAAAACCTTATGTTAAATTATGTTCTAAAGATTGTGGAAATATTTGGGCTATAAGCCGTGTTTGGGGCCTCGTGTCGATCTGTTTAGGACCCCTTGGGGGCTTTTTACTGCTGTTTTCCTCACTATTTGTTGATGATTTCACTCAGCCACATTGTGCTTACTGTTTTCGAAACTCATCCTGATTTACACTACTTTGAGATTTAAAAATGATATTTTTGGTCGAGTACCCTGTTTTACTGATTCGCCCGAGGGGCCTATTGGGTGGTTCAGCTGAGTGAGGCCGAGGGACTGATTGTGAGGATATGATACGCCACGAGGTTGCTTGATATTAGCGCTTGGGCTGAAGGAGCCCCTCCGGAGTCTGCACACACCCCAGTGAGCGCACCGAGTGCCGAGTGCTGAGTGACGAGTGATTGGGAGGCATGAGTGACTGTGAGGTGCTGAGTGACTGATTATGAGTGACTGTGAGGCATGCCCGAGGGGCTTATTATGATACATGTTTTGCCCGAGCGGCTACTATGATTTTACTACTTTCACTCTAAACTTATGAAATATGTTTTGCCCGAGGGGCCTCTATATGATTCATTTCATTTTCATACTAAATCTTTCGGCTTGGAGCTGTTGAAAATAAACATTTTTCAAAAGACTTTTCTAAGGTTGGTTTTAAGGCATGATGATTTCATATATCTATGTTTACACTATTGGAAAGTAAGGCTGTGTATATTGTGATTTGTTGACATTGATTTTATGT
Source organism: Nicotiana knightiana (assembly GCA_005239525.1). Classification (NCBI taxonomy): domain Eukaryota; kingdom Viridiplantae; phylum Streptophyta; class Magnoliopsida; order Solanales; family Solanaceae; genus Nicotiana; species Nicotiana knightiana. The sequence goes on along the minus strand of ML400483.1, from coordinate 6,978 downwards.
GTTTCCTTGCCGCTTAGACTTGATTATTTTTATTACTACTGAGTTGGCGTACTCACATTACTCCCTGCACCCCTGTGTGCAGATTCAGGTACATATACCGAGCGTTAGCCATTTATTCTGTGCGGAGCCGATTTGCGGGATATAGAGGTAGCTATTCAGCGTCCGCAAAATCTCTGTTTTCCCTTCTTGTTGTATCTAGCTATTTATTCGGATGTTTTGTATTATAATAGTATACCTTTGGCTTATTTTCCTTAGATGCTCATGACGTGTTGGCTCCGGGTTTTTGAGTTTGTTGAACTGTTAATTGGCCTAATGTATTTAGTAAATTTTGTATATTTTATGAAATGCTTGAAATTTGATTGGGATTTTGAACGAAATTGTGAACACGTGGTTTTTGGCTAGCCTAGTTCCACGATAGGCGCCATCACGACCGGTTTAGGATTTGGGGTCGTGACAGTTTGGTATCAGAGCCTAGGTTACATAGGACTCAACGGTCATGAGCAGGTTTTGTAGTGTCTTGCGGATTGGTACGGAGACATCTGTACTTATGTTCGAGAGGCTGCCAAACTTGTAGGAAATATTTCTATCTTCTTGAACTATTTCGTGCTAATCTATTGATTCTTGAAATCTGAACTTACGTTGTTTCATTCTCTCACAGAAGGTGAGGACATGCAATACGGATCAGAGTGACTAGTCAGCGACTAGAGCAGCGAGAGGTCGAGGCCGTGGTAGAGGTAGGGGGCCAGCTCGCTTAGCAGCCGGGATAGTACCTCAGGATCCCCTTATCGATCAAGATCAGGTTCCCGCCGATGGTGTTCCAGCGGGACAGGCTCAGGCACCGGCAGTGCCTATGATTATTCCGTGTCTTCAGGAGACCCTGTCCAGATATTGACAGTATGCACTATTTTGGCTCAGGCAGTCGCCATGGCTTCTACTGCCACCACAACTCAAGCCGGGGGAGGTAATCAGACTCCAGCTGCCCGGGCACCTGAGCAGGCTGCACAGGGTATTCAGGCACCAGAAGCAGCCCAGCTCAAACAGTTGCTCCAGTCCAGGATTATGTTGTCCCTGCTATGCCTGAGGACGAGCAGCGCAGGGTGGAGAGATTCAGCAGACTTCAGCCTCCGACTTTCAGCGGTACAAAGGGCGAGGATGCCCAGGGGTTTCTAGATAAGTTCCAGAGGATACTATATACTGCGGGTATTTTGGAGACCAATGGGGTCTCATTTGCTACATTTAAGTTTGCGGGTGGTGCCTTTACTTAGTGGGAGTCATTCAAGAGGCGTAGGCCAGTTGGTTCAGCACCTCTCACCTGGCAGCAGTTCTCCACGTGGTTCGAGCAGTTCTAGTGGTGTTCCCTTCAGGGGACAGTTTCAGCAGGGTAGGGGCCGTTTATTCAGGCCTCCTCAGTCAGGCCGCCTAGCATATAGTAGTGCATCTTCGGGGCATGGTCCCCGTGGTTCCCAGTCAGGCCGTACTTCATTTGGTGCCCTCCCAGCTCAGAGTGTAGCTCGAGCACCCCCAGTTCAAGGTTCTTCTATGCATGAGTCTTCCAGTGGCCATTCGGATGCTAGGGGTTTCTATCAGTCCCCGCTGCAGCTCCAGGGAGTTGCTTTGAGTGTGGAGAGTTCGGGCACGTGTGGAGGCAGTGTCCCCGCCATTTTGGTGGATCTTCTCAGTAGAGGGGCCAGCCCTCGACTTTAGCTCCAGTTACTTCACCACCCGCCCAGGCAGCCAGGGGTGGTAGTCAGTCAGCCAGAGGCCGCCCTAGAGGGGGAGGTCGAGCAGGGGGAGGTCAGGCTCGCATGTTTGCATTTCCACCCAGGCCAGATGCTATGGCCTCAGATGCCGTGATCGCAGGTATTGTCTCAGTCTGTTGCCGAGATGCCTTGGCTTTATTTGACCCTGCTTCTACATATTCTTATGTTTCTTCATATTTTGCCCATTTTCTGGATGTTCCCCGTGAGTCTCTAGTCACCTCTGTTTATGTGTCGACTCTGGTGGGCGATACTATTGTTCTGCACTGTGTGTATCAGTCGTGAATGATATCTATTGGGGGTCTGGAGACCCGAGTGGACCTACTGTTACTCAGTGTGGTCTATTTTGATGTGATATTGGGCATGGATTGGTTATCTCCATGTCATTTTGTTCTTGATTGTCACGCCAAGACCGTGACCTTAGCTATGCCAGGGTTTCAGAGGGTTGAGTAGAGAGGTTCTTCCGAGTATATGGCTAGCAGGGTGATTTCCTACCTAAAGGCTCAACACATGGTTGAGAAAGGATGCTTATATTATTTGGCCTTTGTAAGGGATGTCAGTGGTGAGACTCCCGCTATTGATTCAGTTCCTGTGGTCCGTGCCTTTCCGAATGTGTTTCCTGCAGACCTGCCAGGCATGCCACCTGACAGGGATATTGATTTTGGTATTGACTTGGTGTCAGGCACCCAACCTATTTCTATTCCACCTTATCGTATGGCACCAGCGGAACTAAAGGAATTGAAGGAGAAGCTTCAGGAACTCCTGGATAAGGGGTTCATTCGGCCTAGTGTGTCACCTTGGGGTGCACCGGTGCTGTTCGTGAAGAAGAAGGATGGGTCCATGCATATGTGTATTGATTATCGGTAGCTGAACAGGGTTACGGTGAAGAACCGGTATCCCTTGCCCCGCATTGATGATTTGTTTGACCAGCTTCAGGGAGCCATAGTGTTTTCCTAGATTGATTTATCTGGGTATCATCAGTTGAAGATTCGGGATTCTGACATTCCGAAGACTACTTTAAGGCCAGATATGGTGATTATGAGTTCTTGGTTATGTCATTTGGGATGACCAATGCCCCAGCGTGTTTTAGCCTTACCTTGGTTCATTCATCATTGCGTTCATGCAATTGATGAACAACATGTTTTAGTCTTACCTTGGTTCATTCATCATTGTGTTCGTTGATGACATCCTGGTTTATTATTGTAGCTAGGAAGAGCATGCTCAATATTTGAGAGTTGTGTTACATAGGTTGAGGGAGGAGAAGCTTTATGCGAAATTCTGCAAGTGTGAGTTTTGGCTTGGTTCGGTAGTTTTCTTGGGGCATGTGGTGTCTAGTGAGGGTATTCAGGTTGATCCGAAGAAGAAGAGTTGGCCCAGACCGTCCTCAGCTACAGAGATTAGGAGTTTCCTTGGTTTGGCGAGATATTGCCGTCACTTTGTGGAGGGATTCTCTTCTATTGCTTCGCCTTTGACTAGATTGACCCAGAAGGGTTCTCCATTCAGATGGTCTGATGAGTGTGAGGAGAGCATTCAGAAGCTCAAGTCAGCATTGACTACAGCTCCGGTACTAGTTTTGCCTGCTGGTTCGGGTTCTTACAAAGTCTATTGTGATGCTTCTATAGTTGGTTTGGGAGCAGTATTGATGCAGGACGGTAGGGTGATTGCCTACTCATCTAGACAGTTGAAGGTGCACCAGAAGAATTATCCAGTGCACGATCTTGAGTTAGTTCCATTGTTCATGCCTTGGATATTTGGCGGCATTATTTGTATGGAGTGCAGTGTGAGATTTTCACTGATCATCGCAGTTTACAGTATCTGCTGAGGCAGAAGGACTTGAATTTGCGTCAGAGGAGGTGGTTGGAGCTTCTCAAGGATTATGACCTCACTATCTTTTATCATCCGGGGAAGGCCAATGTAGTGGCCGATGCCTTGAGTCACATAGCAGAGAGTTTGGGGAGTCTAGCCTACCTTCTATTAGCAGAGCGGCCATTAGCCCTTGATGTTCAGGCCCTAGAGGGTCAGTTTGTGAGATTGGATCTATCAGTGCCCCCGCTGGTGTTGGCTTGTGTAGCCTCCTGGTCTTCTCTTTACGATCAGATTAGAGCACGCTAGTATGATGATCCACATTTTCTTGTTCTTCAGGACAGGGTCAGTTGCGGTGATGCTAGGGATGTGGTTATTGGTGATGATGGGGTCATGAGGATGCAGGGCCGGATTTGCGTGCCTAATGTAGATGGGCTTCGAGATTTGATTCTAGCTGAGGCCCATAGTTCTCGGTATTCCATCCATCCGGGTGCCGCAAAGATGTATCAGAATTTGAGGCAGAATTATTAGTGGAGCAGGATGAAGAAGGATATTATAGAGTTTGTGGCTCGGTGTCTCACCTGTCAGTAGGTCAAGTATGAGCACCAGAGACTAGGTGGATTGCTTCAGAGGTTTGATATTCCGGAGTGGAAGTGGGAGCGGATCACCATGGACTTCGTAGTTGGACTCCCACGGACTTCGAGGAGGTTTGATGATATATGGGTTATTGTGGATCGGCTGACCAAGTCCGCGCACTTCATTCCTGTTGGTACTAATTATTCTTTGGAGAGATTAGCTGACATTTATATCACCGAGATTGTCCGATTGCATGGGGTTCCAGTTTCTATCATTTTGGACAGAGGTACTCAGTTCACATCTCAGTTTTGGAGAGCCGTGCATAGAGAGTTGGGTACTCAGGTTGAGTTGAGCATAGTGTTTCATCCTCAGACCGACGGGCAGTCCGAGCGTACCATACATATTATTGAGGATATGTTGCGTGCTTGTGTGATTGACTTTGGTGGTTCATGGAACCTGTTTTTGCCACTAGCGGAGTTTGCATATAATAACAGCTATCGGTCGAGTATCCAGATGGCTCCGTATGAGGCTTTATATGGTAGGAGGTGCAGATCTCCAGTTGGTTGGTTTGAGCAGGGTGAGGCTAGGCTATCGGGCACAGACTTGGTTTAGGATGCATTGAGTAAGGCGAAGTTGATTCAGGAGCGGCTTCACATGGTGCAGTCTAGGCAGAAGAGTTATGTGGACCGGAAGGTTCGAGATGTGTCTTTCATGGTTGGGGATAAGGTGTTGCTGAAGGTGTCACCTATAAGGGTGTTATGAGATTCGGGAAGAGGGGAAAGCTGAGTCCTAGGTTCATTGGGCCATTTGAGGTGCTTTAGAGGGTTGGGGAGGTGGCTTATAGGCTTGCTATGCCTTCCCGTCTATTGAGTATTCATCCGGTATTCTATTTTTTGATGCTCCTGATGCGAGACTAGAATTCATAGTTTAACATGTTATATGCCTTACATTTTATGCGCATTAATGATAAAAATACACTTTTTATGTGATTAATGGAGTTTCTTTCATGTGTAGGTGAATTGGAGATGGGAACAGAGCTAAAGGGACGAAAATACGTCGAAAATACGCTTAAGGGTCGAAGAGGAGACACCCGGGCGATAGCCGGGCGCCAGAGCCCAAAAGCCTGACCCTACCTGGCGTTTGGGCTGAAACGCCAGCCCTACCCTAGCGTTAGCCAGGCGTTAGGGCTGAAACGCAAGCCCTAGCCTGGCGTTAGCCAGGCGCTAGGGCCCAAACGCCAGGTCCCAGTTTCGGTCAATTCCGAGTTTTGACAAGTTTAAGTGTTTTCCGCTTGGAATAGAAGTCCCCTACACGGTTAGGGTTCGCCCTAAACATATAAATAGACCCCAAAAACACTACTTGAAGGGGGATTCGAAGGAATAAAAAGAGGAACTCATCAAAGTTAAGGAAAAACCTGTAGATTACTACTCAGCAAAGTAAAAACATTGATTTTTATCTCCTTAGTTCATTACTCTGTAATTCAATTATGCAAGTTATTTTAGATTTGATATTTATGAATATGAGTAGCTAAGGTTCTTAATCTAGGGTTTTGGTGGAACCCGTTGGGGGACAAACTTATGGTGATATTAATATAGTTTTGATTGGTTGTTTAATCTCTATTTGTTCAACTACGTTCTTATTGAAGTTAATTGAATGGCCATCAATTAGCTGTGCCTAGTTAGTATGTATATACTTGAGAGAGAATGCATATTTAGGTAATTGTTGAACAACACCACTCCCAGAGTATAGACGAAAGTCATATCCGAGGGTATAGAAGTTTGATTAGAAATAACGATACTTTTGGTGCAATCTAAAGTGAACTGTAATGCAATCTAGCTAGCGTAACTTGAGAGAGTGCGTTTAGTAAAATATCATAATTACTTGAGAGAGATTTATGGTAGATAGAGTGTTCATGATTGATATAGATTATTAGTCAAGCTATAAGACATATCCGAGAAGTAAGTTCACCAACGGGGGATACCATGACCTTAGACCTTTATTATCATTGTTTACATCATATCGTTAGTAATTGTTAGTTTATCATTATTGTCAATAGAAATCATAATACATCACCAATTGATATTCAAAAGTCTTGAGAAAGCTGATTGAGTAAAAGTTTCGTATTCTAACGGCTTAATTGATACGTAAATTCCCTGTGGGATCGACTCTGGGCATAATACCCCAGATTATATTTGTAACGCCAGCTTAGTCTTTTATTAGACATAGTTGAGCGTGATCAAATTTTGGCGCCGTTGCTGGGGAATTAGCGGTATTATCAATTGAGTTGAGAGAAATATAAAATTCTTAAATATAATCAATTTTCTTTAAACACTCTCGTTTACATTGAAAGTTTAACGTTTGCTAACGTGTTGCAGGTGCATGCCTAGAAACTCATCGAGGACTGGTGAAGTAATCGAAGCCTTATCAGACCTTGAGAAAGTTTTCCGGGCCATAAACCGAACAAACCGGAAAAGCAAACATCAACCACAAATTGAACAAATCGTAACTGACATGGAAGATCCACACAACCGGAAAAATCATGGGGATGACGTGGTGGACCCAGTAGTTCAAATAGGGGCAGAGGCTCCCCTATATGACTGGGCACAACCGACAGCTGAGAATTTGTCCACAGCAATACTGGTTCCTCAAATACAGCCCGAGTCCTTTCAGATAACAAACAATATGCTGCACTTATTGCAGAACAAAGGGCTATTCTCAGGGTCATACATTGAAGACCCCCAGAAACACTTGAAAAACTTCCTGTCAATCTGCAACACATAGAGGCAGCCTAATGTCACTCAGGAGGCAATAAAACTGTTATTATTTCCATTCTCAGTGACTG
>ML400481.1:0-20405 GCA_005239525.1 Nicotiana knightiana | reverse complement strand
TATATATATATATATATATCGCACCTCAGTTGTGCATGAGTTTTGTAGCCTACGGCTCTATTAGTCTTCTCAGGATGGTATTATGCACTTAGAATGCTTTTGACCAATATTCAGTAATTTGTAATAGCGGGCGAATCTGCTCTGTATATATTTCCTTGCGTGAGTTTTATGTTATTTGGATCAGGTGGCACGCCGCCACAGTGATGTTATTTGGGATCGAGTGGCACATCGCCATAGGTATGTTATTTGGGATCGGGTGGCACGCCGCCATAGGTATGTTATTTGGATAGGGTTGCACGCCGCAACAGTGTGATGATGAGTAAGGTTCCTATATTTATTTTTTCTTATGTTTTAATTCCTATTCTGGTAAGAATTCATATTAGTTGCGTGAGCTGAATAGTTCCGTCCTAAGTCGTTTCTTATTATCATGTTCGAGTTATGGCCTATTGGCGCGGTGCGGTATCATGTGAGGTTGTTAGTCATGTTTGGGATAACTTGCCGTCTGAGCAGTTCATTCTGGGTGAGACGAGACTATCGGACCAAGGATCAGTACGATAAGGTTATGTGAAGTGTGTATTAAAGGACAAATACCATTATCCAGGTTCATACTAAAGTGGTGATTCTAGTCAAGATGAGGCATTCAAGGATTTTTTAACTCTGTAGTTGAGTATGAATTTCTGTGCATTTTCCTCCATCGTGGTGGTATCGTCGGCATTATAGCAAGGTGTATGCTTATTTGTTATGAGGTGCATTGGGAGTATCAGATTCGTGGAATTTTGGCTATTAAGGTTTAGGGAGTGTCATTGCGGTCAGATGATGAGTTGTGCGGTGCATGGCGTCGATTCAGCAAGGATATGCAGTTATGATCTGTTATATCATGTGCTAGTTGATCCAGTGCTTATATATATTGAAACTAGGCCTGGCTAGATAAATTTCAGGTGTTTGAATGAATTCCGAGCTTATTATATGGATAAATAAGGAATCTCCATATTTGATCAAGCTATTGTGCTCGACTGGGTTGTGGTAGCACAGGCAGGTGCTCGAGATGTAAATAGTAATTTCAGGAAGCTCCAGAGCAGTTGTCAACACGTTCGAGGACGAACGTCGGTTTAAGTGGGGGAGAATGTAACGACCCGACCAGTCGTTTTGAGTTCTAGTGCGTCGTTCAGCGATTTGAAGTCGTGAGCAGCTCCGTTTCAGGTATTATGACCCGTGGACGTGGTCAGAATTGAGTTCCAGGAATTTTAAATTTTATTTGGAAAGAAAATTTTCATTTCAAAAGCCTTAAGTTGGAGGAATCAGCTAAGATTGAAATTTTGAGTAAACAATCTCTAAATCAGGATTTGAAGGTTTCAGCAGGTTTGTATGATGATTTCGGACTTGGGTGTATGTCCGGACCGGGTTTTGGATAAACCGGGAGCGTTTCGGCATATATTGTGGAAGTTAGCATTTTTTAAGGATTTCATGAATTTGGGGTGCATATCAGTGAGGTTGATGTTCGTTTGGGATTCTGAGTCTGGGACTAGCTCCGTATGGTGATTCTGGAATTGGGAGCGCGATCAGAAGTGAATTTGGATGGCAACAGGTCATTTTGGAGTCATTTGGCTAAAGATAGAAATTTGAAGGTTTTCGGGAAGTCCGGTCGGAAGTGGAAGTTCTGATATCGAGGTCGGAATGCGATTTCGGAAGTTGGAGCAGGTCCGTAATGTTGAATATGACTTGTGCGCAAAATTTGAGGTCAATCGAACGTTATTTGATAGTTTTCGGCATCGGATGTAGAAGTTTGAAATTCTAAGTTCTTAAAGAATTGGATTTGAGTGCGATTCGTGATTTCGGCGCTGCTTGATGTGATTTGAGGGCTCGAGCAAATCCCGGTCATGTTTTGGGACAGGTTTGTATAATTGGACAGGTTGCTAGGAGAGCCTTGGGGGTTGATTGTATTCGAGGCCAGTTAGAGTGGGTGACTCACAATAGCGGTCCCATTGAGTTCAAATGCTAAAGAATGCGGCGATTAAGGATTTCAGGCAGCAGTATGATCGGGGATCGAGTTTTTGCAAAGTAATCTCTGAGAGGAGTGAGGACGGTTTGAATGTTCTATGATATGTTTCAGTATACAAGATAATATTGGAGGAGTGAGAGAAATAGACTCTGAATTTAAGAAAAGAATTATCAGAAAGGTATGAGACGGGTTGCGAGACTTGGACAGCGTAGTCTCGTTAATCAAGGTCACTCAGGATGAGTGACGGTTGAATTTGCTATGGGTTGAAGGAAGTTGTTATTGTTCCTGAGGAAATTAATAGTGGTTAAAAGAAGATAGATTGATTAGCCATGGTTGAAATGGCACATTTGCGACGGTGATTGGTTCCTTTGATGTGATTTAGTTATGCATGTGGTTTATGCCGGTGTGTGCGGGGCTTGTCGTCCGTCGTAATGGATTTTTATGTGGGAATTTATTCATGTGTTGAGGTGGTACTCCTGAATTGAGTTAAGTAAAAGGGGTTCTATATGAAGAAGTATTCACCCTATTGGTGGTTCGAAAGTTATGATGGAATTCTTATGCTACCTCATGTTGTTACGTTAAGTGCTGGAAGCAGTATGTAACAGGGAGTAAGAATCGAGATTTAGGTCCAATGTTTATAAGGATGTCATGAGCTCGGAAGAGCAAGGCAAAGTGATCTGAAAGTTCAAAGTAAGCTGGTGTTATCCTCAGTGTCACCTGAGATTGATATTCGGTGGGAGAGGCTTAGTACCCTGGTCATGGGTTCTTGATGTGTTTTGCGGCCCTAGTGCGGCCGGTGTTATGGATGTGCAGACTTGTTGCCTTGTGTGGAAGGTCTTGGAAGCATGACCGCGAAAAGATTGTATAAAGTGTGACATGTAGTCACTTGATGGATTTCAGATTTGGACCGAGTATGAAGAAGTGCAATATTTCTTACATTGAGAATTTATGCCTCGAGGGCATACGGTTCAGTTTATTATGGATTATGGGTTGTTAGTTCCGGTGATGACGATTGTTCTCGTGTATTATGAGAAAGAGTAGGGTTAATGTGGACCCAGGTAAAAATTAATAGCTATGTTTGGTGCGAGCAAGGTGGCTTGATGGTTGTGGATGGGTTTATATACGATTATGGGCTTCGTGTGAGCCACATGTTCCTTTCAGTGGAGCGGTTTTCATGGAAAGGTATTAGAACAACGAATGTTGTTCCGTCTTCGTCAAATTTATGTGTTATTGTGATTGTGTCGTACTAGTAGTGAAACGGCTTGATAATTTCTCATGTGTTGAGGTCCCGCGTAGCAAGGATGTTATGTGAGTAGGACGGCTCTTGATATATATATATATATATATATATATATATATATATATATATATATATATATCACACCTCAGTTGTGCTTGAGTTATGTAGCCTACGGCTCTATTAGTCTCCCCAGGATGGTATTATGCACTTAGCGTGCTTGTAACCAATATTCAGTAATTTGTAATTGCGGGCAAATCAGCTCTGTATATATTTCCTTGCGTGAGTTTTATGTTATTTGGATCGAGTGGCACGCCGCCACGGTGATGTTATTTGGGATCGGGTGGCACGCCGCCACAGGTATATTATTTGGGATCAAGTGGCACGCCGCCACGAGTATGTTATTTGGATCGGGTTGTACGCCGCAACAGTGTGATGATGCGTAAGGTTCCTATATTTATTTTCTTATGTTTTAATTCCTATTTTCTGGTAAGAATTCATATTAGTTGCGTGAGCTGAATAGTTCCGTCCTGAGTCGTTTCTTATTATCATGTTCGAGTTATGGCCTATTGACGTGGTGCGGTATCATGTGAGGTTGTTAGCCATGTTTGGGATAACTTGATGTCTGAGCAGTTCATTCTGGGTGAGACGATATTATCGGACCAGGGATCAGTATGATAAGGTTATGTGAAATGTGTATTAAAGGACAAAAACCATTATCCAGGTTCATACTAAAGTGGTGATTCTAGTCAAGATGAGGCATTTCAAGGATTTGTTAACTCTGCAGTTGAGTATGAATTTCTGCGCATTTTCCTTCGTCGTGGTGGTATCGNACATGATACCGCAACAGTGTGATGATGCGTAAGGTTCCTATATTTATTTTCTTATGTTTTAATTCCTATTTTCTGGTAAGAATTCATATTAGTTGCGTGAGCTGAATAGTTCCGTCCTGAGTCGTTTCTTATTATCATGTTCGAGTTATGGCCTATTGACGTGGTGCGGTATCATGTGAGGTTGTTAGCCATGTTTGGGATAACTTGATGTCTGAGCAGTTCATTCTGGGTGAGACGATATTATCGGACCAGGGATCAGTATGATAAGGTTATGTGAAATGTGTATTAAAGGACAAAAACCATTATCCAGGTTCATACTAAAGTGGTGATTCTAGTCAAGATGAGGCATTTCAAGGATTTGTTAACTCTGCAGTTGAGTATGAATTTCTGCGCATTTTCCTTCGTCGTGGTGGTATCGTCATCATTATAGCAAGGTGTATGCTTATTTGTTATGAGGTGCATTGGGAGCATCATATTCGTGGAATTTTGGCTATATAAGGTTCAAGGAGCGTCATTGTGGTCAGATGATGAGTTGTGCGATGCATGGCGTCGATTCAGCAAGGGTATGCAGTTATGATCTGGTATATCGTGTGCTAGTTGATGCAGTGCTTATATATATTGAAGCTAGGCCTGGCTAGGGAAATTTCAGGTGTTTGAATGAATTCTGAGCTTATTATATGGATAAAGAAGGAATATCCAGATCTGATCAAGCTATTGTGCTCGACTGGGTTGTGGTAGCATGGGTAGGTGCTCGAGATGTAAACAGTGATTTCAGGAAGCTCCAGAGCAGTTCTCAGCACGTTCGAGGACGAACGTCGGTTCAAGTGGGGGAGAATGTAACGACCCGACCGGTCATTTTGAGTTCTAGCATGTCATTCAGCGGTTTGAAGTCGTGAGCAGCTCCGTTTCAGGTATTATGACCCGTGGGCGTGGTCGGAAATAAGTTCCAGGAAGTTTAAAATTTATTAGGAAAGAAAATTTTCAGTTCAGAAGTCTTAAGTTGGAGGAATCAACTAAGATTGAAATTTTGAGTAAACAATCTCCAAATCAGGATTTGAAGGTTCCAGCAGGTTCGTATGATGATTTCGGACTTGGGTGTATGTTTGGACCGGGTTTTAGATAACCCGGGAGCGTTTCGGCGTATATTGTGGAAGTTAGCATTTTTGAAGGATTTCATGAATTTGGGGTTGAAGTGCATATCAGTGAGGTTGATATCCGTTTGGGATTCCGAGTCTGGGATTACCTCCGTATGGTGATTCTGGAATTGGGAGCGCGATCGGAAGTGAATTTGGATGTCCACGGATCATTTTGGAGTCATTTGGCTAAAGATAGAAATTTGAAGGTTTTCAGGAAATCCGGTCGGAAGTGGAAGTTCTGATATCGAGGTCGGAATGCGATTCCGGAAGTTGGAACAGGTCCATAATGTTGAATATGACTTGTGCGCAAAATTTGAGGTCAATCGAACGTGATTTGATAGGTTTCAGCATCGGATGTAGAATTTTGAAATTCTAAGTTCTTAAAGAATTGGATTTGAGTGCGATTCGTGATTTCGGCGTTGTTTGATGTGATTTGAGGGCTCGTGCAAGTCCCGATCATGTTTTGTGATAGGTTGGTATAATTGGACGGGGTCTCGGGTGAATTCCGGGTGTTTAACGGATTAAAGTTGAAGTTGGAAGAAAGGCTGAGCTGCTGTCATCTGGTGCAACCTTACCTGCGAGGCTTTGACCGAAGGTGCGGAGCCGCAGGTGCTGCCTGGGAGTCACAGGTGCGAGTTGGGCTTGGCTTGGTTGGGAACCGCATGTGAGGTGGATATTCCGCACCTGCGAAGCTGCAGGTGCGGGAAGTAGGGCGCAGGTGCGATTTGACCAGAGATGAGGGAAACCGCAGGTGCGGGTGATTTGGTCGCACCTGCGAGATCGCAGGTGCAAAAATATGCTTGGGCAGAATGGTTTAAAACAAGAAATTTGGTGCATTCTCTTTCATTTTTCAAAAAGCTATGGACGAATTTGGAGACCTTTTCAAGAGGGATTTCATCAAGCTTCGGAGGTAAGAGGATTCTACTCATTTCTAAGATTAATACAAAGTTATTGCATGGATATGAGCATGAAATTGGTAGGAAAAATTGGGAAAAACTTCGAAGAAAACCTAGAATATGGAAAATGTGGATTTTAGCCACTAATTGAGCATACGTAACAGAGTAAATCATATATTTGAGTTAGTAAGGCTATGGGCAGAACGTACCTTCGAGAAATTTATGATTTTGGGCACGTGGGCCAGAGGGCATTTTGGTCATTTCACTGAGCAAGGTTGGGAAAGTATATAATCTGAATTTGTTATGAGTATTAGGATGAATTTTCATTTCTTTGTCATTTATGTGGTAGTTTCGGAGCGTGGTGCGTCCGTTGGGGTCATCGGAAGGGATTCGAAGCCGGTGTTGGAATTTCGGAGCGAGGTAAGTCTCCTTTCTAACTTTGTGAGGGGGAATCGTCTCCCTAGGTGAATTAATTCAGTATGTGATATTATCTTCGGGGGCTACGTACGCACAAGGTGACGAGAGTCCGGGCGTAGCTACTATTATGCCATGTCCGGGTAGCCTAGGACCCACTCGCATGCTTTATGTGTGTACGTGTAACCCTGCCTGTATCATTGTATCGAGGAATACCATTAAATTTGACAAATGAATTTCAAAAGTAAATGATTTTGAAACTTATGTTTCATGCTTCTTTTAATAGGGAATTTACTACTTTCCATGAGAAAACTAGTGTTCTTAATAAAAAGTGGATTTAAATGTGTGGAAATGAGTCAGCACACGAGTCGCAGGTATGATTCGCGATCGTGGGGAGCTTTATGTTAATTATATATATGAGTCAGCACATGAATCGCAGGTATGATTCGCGATCGTGGGGAGCTTTATATTTATTATATCGAGTCAACACACGAGTCGCAGGTATGATTCACGATCGTGGGGAGCTTTATATCGAGTCAGCACACGAGTCGCAGGTATGATGCGCGATCGTGGGTTAGCTTATTATATAGAGTCAGCACGCGAGTCGTAGGTATGATTCACGATCGTGGGTTAGCTTATGACCTCAGTCCCTATGACCACCCTTATGACTCCGTCCGGTCATCTTGTCCTGCTATGTGTATGATCACTTGAGTTCTGAGTCACTTATAACTGGAGTGTCAGGTATTGGTTAAGAGGAGATTTTGGTATTTGTTGTTCCTTTTTTAGTTATTATCTGGATTTCATTATTTGCTATGTATTTGTTTCTCATTGTCTTTCGTGTCCATTGTATTTCATCATATACTGCCACATGTTGTATTGTCGGACCTTAGTAAGAGTCTAATTGCCCCCTCGTCACTACCTCTCTGAGGCTAGGCGGGCGACTTACTGAGTACACGTTGTTTTTGTACTCATGCTGCACTTGCTGTGCATTTTATTGCACAGGTACTTTCATAGAAATGTGGAGGATTCGGAGACTTAGGCGGGCTGCATCATTCGGAGGCGATCCGCAGCTAACAGAGTCTCCTTCGTACTGTATTCAGTTTTATTTTAAAATTTCCTTGTCCAGTTGTATTTCGGGTAGGCTTTGTAATGATTGTGTAAGTTCTTAGAAATTGCTCATGTACTTGTGACACTGGGTTCTGGGATATGTGTTGGTTCTTAATTGTTAAAGTATATTATTCAAACCATTTTTTTTAAATTGACAGATTTTAGTTGGTTATTATGTAATAAATTTAACGGAAATGTTTTCATAAATGTTAAAACTGGGAAGTTATTTCAATTAATTAATGTTTTGGCTTGTCTGACCTTATGTCCGGCGACATCACGACCTTAGGGATTTTGGGTCGTGACACAGCGAGGTAGCTGTCTGGCGATCGCAGTCCCGCTTTTCTCCTTCCTTATCTTCCTTTTAATGTATTTTGGCTATTCTCAGACTATAATGTCTTGTTATATTTCAGAACAGTTGTATTATTGGCTCATGAGTTAGTGACCCCCGATGTTGGGGTTTATTTTACGCATTTTAGTTTGAGTTTATCTTTTTTACGCATATTTCAGTTTGAAAAAGGCTATTATCTAAATTTTTATGAAATATTGAGTTGTTTGGGAATGTCTTGGCTTGTCTAGTTACACGACAGGTGCCATCACGACCGGGTTTGTTTTGGGTCGTGATAATTATTGAATAAGGTGGATGATTCCTCTTCTCACTATGAAGAATGACAGATAGATACAAGAGCATCAGAACCTTTCTGGGATATGATATAAAAGATGTAGAAGAATAAACAATTCAATCTCTTTAGAAAGATATTGTTTGTATTTATCTATCGAGAGTATGCTTTATTAATAATGTTCTTATCAGAGAATAATATTCCCCCCTCATCCGATCTCTCTCTTTCTATTTATAGGGGCATGCCCCCAATTAACCCTAAAAATACAAGTATAAAGATTATCCAACGGGATATTCTCTTAAAGGTCCTATTACTAACTAGTCGTTACTGCTCCCTCTGATACTCGACCTCGGTCATGACTGGCTACTCAGCGATGAATCCCATTAGTTACTAGTCGATCTCGGCCAAATTACTTTTGGCAACATCACTTCGCGTTAAATGACCTTAGGCAGATTTTGACCCATAAAGTTAGTCCCTCCAATATTGTAGCCGTCTCTCGGACGACCTCGGTGAGCACACTTCGCTAGTCGTAGTTTGAGAGATTTTAGGCGAGCGGGTCGAATAGTAACGCTCTGTGCGAGATGATAAAGCAACTCTTTGTGAAGTATAACTTACTGTTACATCGATTCAGAATGATGCCACGATGCCACGCGTCATTATTACGCATTTTCTCGATGTATTGCATCGTTTCCCGTGCCTCTATCATTTCGACATCCGTGCTGGGCATCGACGGTTATTCTTGATTATGGTGCTCGGATTCCTATAAATAGGGACACAAGACCCTTTGCCTGATTTTTTGTGCTTTTCAAACACTGAATCTTCATCTCTTCGTTCCTTCTTTCAATGTTCTTGCTTTTGTTACCTTCATCCTTGCATTCATGTTTTCACCGGTTCGAATAACTTCCGCCACTTATATCTCTCCTGTTCTTGCGTATTCTCCATATAAAAACGAGCAAAAATGGTTAATACAACTAATTCAGGGGGAGTACTTGATTTTGTGCCCTTGGCAGTTCACATGCCTCCCCACGATGATAGGATGGCCATGGTTATTGAAGATGACAGATTTCCTATGGTGGAGGAAATAATTCCCCGTAAGGAGAAGGCTAGGTCTAACTTCTCAAAGATGCTCGGAGATGACCCCGAAATCTTGGAGTCATTGATGACAGAGGCGGTCATCGCCGAGTTTAGGGAAAAATTCAAAATTCCCGCCCACATAGACCTCATCCCTGTGGGGCATGATGTGGTGCAAATACATCGCCCCAGGTACTGCACTTTCTACACATACCCCTTCTTCGTAGGTTATTCTTTTCCTATCTTTCCCCTGGCCGGAGTGTTTTGACGCTACCGCTGGGTGTGCCCGACTCAACTCTCCCTCAATATTTACAAGCCCATCCGCATGATTTTGAAGTTCGCGGGGTTGGACGGGGTCGAGATGACCATCATTCACTCGATACAACTCTTCACCCCCAACGTTTACAGGGGGCGATTTTACATCTTTGACATTGGGGAGGAAAGTGTCTTCTGGTAAAAATAGATGACAAGGCCAACCACCAGTTTTAGCTCAACTACTTCTACGTCAGAAATGAGGGCGTGGTGGGAAATGAAAACGGGTTTCCTGAGCTTTGGAACTATGCTTGTAAGCACCTTTCTTCCTTTTCCCTCTGTTGCACTACTAGTCGAACTTGGCTATACCGTATCTTATTTTTCTCTTTTTACGCAACGGAGGCTGAACCCCCTCCTTTGGTAGAGGATATTCACGAGTGTTTTAGATGATTCCTTCCTCATACAATGGGGATTCGCGAATGGTTGGCCTTTCGCACTAAGTTCGGGCCCACATTTCTCGATAAGTTTTCTTGTCTTTGTCATTGAATTTTTCTAAAAGGTCTCCTTATATCTTTGTGGGGGTTGATCCTAATTTTTATTATTAGTATTATCACGGAGAGGTCCGAGGAGGTCGATATCTCTTACTCCTATTTTTCACCAGGCGGCCGCCACAACGGAATTCATTTTAGTTGCAACTATGTCCAAGCCTGCCAGGTCGTCTGCCTTTGTTCGATCTCCGATTTTGGTGAGATCAGCTCAGCCATCAACGGCCTCAGCATCTGGGACATCGGCTTTTCCTGTGCGACATTTAGTGGATGAGTCATCGTCAAGCGGGGAAGGTTTGAATCCATGAAAAAGGAGATCGGTAGATGTTGGTGATGGTACAGTTCGAGCAGTGGACTCTACAAGGGATGACCATGAGCCGACCATTGTTATACCTGAAAGTGACACGAATTCGTCATCTGGAGTTCCACTATCAAACGGAGTGGTAGAAGGTACGCCATTTCCTAAAGTTGGGGTGAAGTTCGTAGGGGTCAGTGAAAGTGTACCGAGAAGTGAACCTTCATCCTCATTATCGTTTGATGTCCCTCGTCGGTCGAGGCAAGAGGCAAAATTATTGTCGAGGACGGCTATGAAACCGGCTCTGATATTGACCCCGATGAGGTGCGTATGCTGAGAGAGGGAGGGATTCACTCGGGTGGAAGTGAGTTTGGAAGGGTCCACTCGTACTATTGTGGTCCCCATGGACCGCGACCAGCTGGGGAACACTGAAAATGTGGTTCCTTCCTTAGGTCCCCTTTGCTCCGATGTGGAGGGAAAGACCTCGAGTTGTTGAATGATGTCACCCAGTTGTCGAGTATAGTCGGCCTCACCCTTAGGGTAAATCTTCCGACCTTGGTAGTTTTTATGTCTTGCACACTATTTTTGATAGACTGGTTTTCTTCCCCTCCTTCTTTTTAGACTATTAACTTTGAGATTGAGAGTGATCGCCAAGAAGAGAGGCGTAAAACCATTTTAGAAAAGATAGAGAGTAAGTATCGTGAACACCACAGAAAGCATCGCGAGATCTATAGGCGATTTGGCAAGAGCGACGACTTCCGAGCTATCAGAGACGAGTTGAAACAAAAATACGATGAGCTAATGAGAATCAACAGCAAATGTAGCGACCTTTAAGGGGTGCTTACGGATAAAGAAGAGGAGCTCGCAGTGAGCAAGGGAATTGAGGCCGAATATGTGGATCTTCGACCTCAAGTGGTATCTCTATGGGCCGAGCTAGAGAAATTTTCGATCAGGGTCAATGTTTTGAGTGACGAGGTCACTGAGAAGACGGCTGATTTGGAGAAGTCCAAGTTTGTTCGATTAGCGGATTTGACGAAGGGGGAGGCTTTGTGGGATAAAATTTGTGTCCTTAGGTCTGAGGGGGAAAATGATTTGGAAATGGCCAGGCTCAGGGAAGAACGTCTTGACGATCAAATCGAGGGTCTAGAAAAAGAGGTATCGACCCTTGATGACCAAATCGATGCTCTCGAGGCTGAGAAGACGCGGTTGTTAGCTCAGCTCTCCCCCTCTCACACTTCTGCTTATCCTGATGTTCCGCGGGATTTATATGAAAAGTGGATCCATGTCGAGGCCCAGCTAGACATATTCATAGATATGATGATGGCGGGGAGAGTTCTCGAGGCTGATTTTGAGGATTCTCATGCCAAGGCATGTGCATCTCGAATCGCATGTGGCTATGACCCTGCTACACCGAGGGTCTAGATATGAGCAAGCAGGATTCCTGGTACGAGGATGAATATCCTGATGGGGATGGTGTAGGTAGCGATGCTGGGTTGGGTGGCGAGTAGTTATCCCTTTGATTTGTAATATGTGCATATTTTTGTGGCGTTTGTTTAGCCCATGTAAAGAATATTTTTGAAGTATGAAATGTTATTTTTGTTGTTTGTTTATGAATATTTTATCTATTCGGTCTTGTATGCTCATTTCCTTAATTCTGCCGTTTGGCTGCTTTTAGCTGTAGAAACCCAGTTTCTATGTCGAACAAGTTCAAATGCCGCACTTGGTAGTCGTGACCTGGAGCCAATTAAGTGTTGTCGAACGAAGTCAAACATAGCCAGAGCTTAATTTGAAATGTAACTTAGTTAATATAAGTGAGGTCGAATGTAACCTAAACCCAACAATAGTTGAGTGTCGTATAAGCTTAATCCGAGCGAAGTAAGATATAAGCCACAGTTGACCTGAACGAAATCGAATGCGAATTCGATCGAGGTCGAATATTTTATAATTCGAGCGAGGTCGAATGTCTTTTAGTTCGACTGAGGTCGAATGTTGTTTAATTCAAATGAGGCTGAATGCCTTTTAATTCAAACTAGGTCGAATGTTTTTTAATTCGAATGAGGTCGAATGTCGTTTAATTCGAACGAGGTCGAATGTTTTTTAATTCCAATGAGGTCAAATGTTTTTAATTCGAACGAGGTTGAATGTCTTTTAATTCGACCGTGGTCGAATGTTATATAATTGGAACTTCGAACGAGGTTGAATGCTTTTTAATTCGAACGAGGTCGAATGTTGTTTAATTTGAACGAGGTCGAATGTTTTTTAATTCGAACGAGGTCGAATGTTTTTTAATTCGAATGAGGTCGAATGTATTTTAATTTGACCGAGGTTGAATGTCTTTTAATTTGACCGAGGTCGAATGTTGTTTAATTCGAACGATGTCGAATGCTTTTTAATTCGAACGAGGTCGAATGCTTTTTAATTTAAACGAGGTCGAATGTTGTTTAATTCGAACGAGGTTGAATGTCCTTTAATTCGAACGAGGTCAAATATCGTTTAATTTGAATGAGGTCGAATGCCTTTTAATTCGAATGAGGTCGAATATTTTATAATCCGAACGAGGTTGAATTTGTTTTAATTCGAACGAGGTCGAATGTTTTTTTAATTCGAACAAGGTCGAATGTTGTTTAATTCGAACGAGGTCGAATGTCTTTTGCTCTGTTATGATCGTGGGTTAGGTAGATGCTGAGGTAATGTTGTGGAGAACGTACATGTATGTTTTGCTCAATACTTAGAGAAATTTACATATTTTTCGGGTTGGCATTCCAGTCCCGGTCTATCTAGTCCCTTCATTGGGTGACCTGGAGATATGTCGAGAGGTTGAGCAATGAACCACCTTTTTCTTGGCCGTACTTTGACTTGAAGTGTCACCCTTATCGCCTCGTTGAAAACCTCCTTGAGAAAACCCAATTGGGATAAAACTCAAGTGAGGGAAAAAGAGTACGACTTGGCGGACGCTTGTTCTTAAAAGTTGAAGTACTTGAGGTGGGTAACGTTCCAGTTGTTTGGTAGTTGTTTTCCTTCAATTGTTTCTAGTTGAAATGATCATCCGTTTGTTGTTGTTGTGAATTTGTATGGTCCGTCCCAATTTGTTCCCAGTTTGTCCTCCTGCGGGTCTTAGTTTTCTTGTGTTTTGGCTTTGAGCACGTAGTCCCCGACTTTGAGAGGTTTGATCTTGTCCTTTTTGTTGTAGTAGTGTTCTGCCTGTTGTTTTTGGATGATCATTCTTATGTAGGCCATGTCTATCTGTCCTTTGGCTTCGTCGAGGTCTTGCCTTCTACTTTCGTCGTTCATCGGCCCGCTCTCATGGGATTATCTCAAGCTGGGCTCTCCTACTTCGACTGGTATTACTACATCAGTCCCATCGACTAACGAGTAGGGTGTTTACCCTATGCTCATCTTTGGCGTTGTACGGTATGCTGATAGCACTTCTAGCAGTAGTTCTTGCCAAAGTCCCTTGGCGTCCTCGAGCTTTTCTTCATGATATTCAGTATTGATCTATTGGAGGATTCCACTTGGCCGTTGCCCGCGGGGTGGTAAAGGGTGGAGAGCATTTTTTTGATATTCCACTTCTCAAAAATTTCGGTGACCTTTTTTCCAGTAAATTGGGGTCCTTGTCACAGTTGATCTCTTTGGGGAGCCAAAGCAGCACACAATGTTTTTCCATATGAAGGTGATCACTCATTGCTCGTGTATCTGAGTGAATGCTCCTGCTTCTACCCATTTAGAAAAATAGTCAATCAAAAGTAAAAGAGAATGTAAGTTACCTCGTTCTGCAGGGAGGGGGCCGACGATGTCCATCCCTCACTTGATGAAAGGCCAAGGAGAAGTGACGGAGTGGATTTGCTCGCCTGATTGGTGGATCATTAGGGCGTATTTTTGGCATTGCTTGCATCTTTTTACGAAGTCTATAGCCTCTTTTTTCAGTAGGCCAGTAGTATCCTGCTCGTATGAGGCATCTGACCAGATCTCAGTTGCCGAAATGAGCCTCGCAGTGGCCTTCATGGACTTCTTCTAGGACACGGAGAGTTTGATTCCGGCCCAATCATTTTTCTAAGGGGCCGTCGTACGTCTTTTTGTACAGATCGTTCGGGAAGATGTTGTACCTGGATGATTGCATCCGAAGTTTCTTGGCTTCTATTTTATCATCTGGGATTATGCCATCCTGCAAGTATGTAATAATACGGTTGTGCATGTTTCGTTCACCGATTATACTTTTGGTGGTTGTCGTTAATTTGGTGAGGCCATCGGCTTCAGTGTTTTGTGCCCGAGGGATTTGTTCGAGCTAGCATTCATCAAACTCGGGCAGTAATTTGAAGATTTTGGCTTGGTACTTTTGCAGCCTTTTCTCTTTGATCTGGAAAGTCCCTGTGACTTGGTTGACGACAAGCCGTGAGTCACAATGTAGTATGACCTGCCTCGCTCCATACTTGGATGCTAGCCTTAATCCTACAATCACGGCATCATACTCGGCCTCATTGTTATTCATGTCTGCACACCTTACGGACTGGCGAATTATTTCACCTGTCAGGACCTCGAGTATGAGAACCAGTTCAGTCCCTGACGCATTAGAAGCGTCGTCGGTGTACAAAATCCATTGATCTTGTGTTTGGGGGGAAGCATAGGCGGCTTATTTTTCTACTTCAGGCATTATTTTTGTGTTGACGTCGGCGAGGAGTTGTGGTTTTATCGCAGTCCGCGGTTGATACGTGATATTATGCTCGCTCAATTCTATAGACCACTTAGCCAATATTCTCGATAGCTCGGGCTTATGTAAAATACTTCTTAAGGGGAAATTTGTGACTACTGAGATGGGGTGGCACTAGAAGTAGGGTCTAAGATTTTGAGAAGCTACGACCAAAGTCAGTGCTAGTTTTTCGATGTGAGGATACCGTGTCTCGGCGTCAATTAAGGTTTTTCTAATGTAGTAGATGGGGGATTGTGTACCTTTGTCTTCTCAGACCAGGACTGCGCTCACTGTTACTTCGGATACAGCAAGGTAAACGAGGAAACATTCTCCAAGTTCTGCTTTGGCAAGCAATAGTGGTGATGATAGATTAGCCTTTAGCTCTTTCAGGGATTGAACACACTCAGATGTCCATAGAAGATGGTTTTCTTTCTTGAGTATGCCGAAAAATTTATGACACCTATCAAAAGATCGTGAGATAAACCTTTGATAGGGCGGTAATGCGGCCAGTCAGTCTTTGAACCTATTTTTTGTTGGTTAAGTGTTCTGGTATTCCCTCTATGGCCTTGATTTGTTCGGGATTGACCTCGATGCCTCTTTTTGATACTAAGAAACCCAAAATGTTTCCTAAGGTCACGCCGAACGCACATTTCTCGGGGTTTAGTTTCATACTGTATTGCCTGAGTATATCGAAGGCCTCTTTTAGGTGGTCGATGTGATCTTCTTTCCGTCTGTATTTGACCAACATATCGTTTATGTAGACCTCCATAGTTTTTCCTAGTTGGTCTTTGAACATCCTTGTCACCAACCTCTGCTATGTCGCCCCCGTATTTTTCAGTCCGAAGGGCATTACCCTATAGCAATATGTTCCTTGGTGGGTGATGAAAGTGGTCTTCTCCTGGTCCTCCTCCTCCATGAGGATCTGGTTATAGCCCGAGTATGCGTCTAAGAAGCTCTGTAGTTCGTGCCTGGATGTTGCGTCAATGAGCCAGTGAATATGGGGTAGCGGGAATGAGTCTTTTGGGCATGCTTTGTTCAAATCTGTGAATTCTACGCACATCTGCCATTTTTCATTCTTTTTTTTCACCATGACCATGTTGGCGACCCATTGGGGGTATTTTGATTCCCTGATAGATCCTTTTTCCAATAATTTTTCAACTTCCTCGGTGACTTCATCATTTATTGCGGAATTGAACTTTCGCCTAACTTGCCTTACCAGAGGGTAAAATGGATCAACGTTCAACTTGCGTGTCGCTATCTCCTTTGGGATGTCTGGCATGTCTCCATGGGAAAAGGCAAAGAAGTATGCGTTATTAGTTAAGAAATGATGGAATTTACCTTGTTCCTGAAGCTTGTGGCCGATATAGGCTCTTTTGTTGTGGTCATTATCATCAAGTTGGACGGGGTCGAGGTCTTCTACGGTTGATTTTGTGGCCTCTATTCTTTCGGGGTCTTTGATGACGTCCTCTCTTTCATCATTACTCGACCTCGACACTGTTAATTGCTATGCATCCTTTGCTTTGCCCTTTATTTGTTGGGTGATGTGTACTCATGGGCGATGTGATAGCATTCTAGGGAAGTACGTTGTTCTCCTTGTAAGCTTAACATTCCCTATGGGGTGGGGAATTTGATAACCTGGTACAAACTGGAGGGGATGGCCTTCATGGCGTGTATCCAGGGTCGACCTATTATGGCGTTATATGCCGTGTCTTGGTCCATAATATGGAATGTGGTTTCCAAAGTGATGCCGCCGGCTAGGACGGGGAGTTTGATTTCTCCGGATGTTCGTTCAACTGCATTGTTAAAATCGGTTAGCGTGATGCAACGTGGCACTATCTTGTCCTCGAGGTCCATCTGGTGCAAGTACTCGAGGGTGCGCGCCTCTCCCATCGTCCACCATAATGCTCTTCACATCTGTATCTAATATTTGTAATGTGATAACAAGAGCATCATAGTGAGGGAAAACCAAACTGTGGGTATCTGACTTATCGAAGATGATACTTTCTTCGAGTTCATCGTACCGTTCATAAGTGATCGACCGTTTGAGTTTGTGGGTCGTGGTGAACTTTATGCTATTGATTGATGCATCACCGCCGTCCCCGATTATCATTTGAATTGTGCGAGTTAGTGAGGTGGTTGGTTTTGGAGGCCCCTAGTGTTGTTCACGCCCTCGGGCGAAGTTGGCCCTTCCTCGGTCGCTCAGAAACTCTTTCAAGTTCCCTTGGTGAAGCATGTTCACGACCTCCTTCCTTAGTGCGATGCAATCCTCGATTTTATGACCTCGTTCCTGATTGGATTCGCAGAGGGCGTTTGACTTCCTAGTGTTTGGGTCTGACCTCATCCTCTGTGGCCACTTCACTTTTGGGTCGATCTTCTCTAATGCATAGACTATTTCTGAAGGCGAGACACAAAAATTGTGAGCAGCTAGTAAAGGGGGCATACCTCTATCGCTCCAGTGAGTCCCTGTCCTTGGCCTAGATGGGACCTCTTCATGACGGGAGGGAGGCCTGATGGCACCCCTGGTATATGGTTGATGCCTTTATCGTTTGGGTCGTAGAACTACTAGATCCCCTCCGGTGTCGTTCTTCAATCTCTTCTGGACTCGCCCTGTACTGAGGTCAACTGTTGGGTTGGTCCATTTAAGTCGTCTTCGTCAGCACGGACTTCGGTGCAATAGGCATTGTGTATTTCATCCCAAGTGGTTAGAGGATATTTCATGAGTCGACTCAGAAACTTCTTGGTGACCCTCGAACCGCTTATGTTTAACCCATTTTGGAAAGCTGCTACAGTCTTGCCTTTGATACATTTGGTAAGGTCATCCTTACACGGTTGAATCGAGCGAGGAAGTCCATTAGTCCTTCTCAGGGTGATTGATTGATAGCAAATATGTTATTCACTCTTGCCTCCGCTTTTTTAGCTCTGGCATGGGCTGTCGCGAACTTGTCGACCATCTCTTCAAAAGTTTCAATAGAGCGCGCAGGCAGTTGTGAACACCAGGTTAATGTGCTCCCGGTGAGGGTTTCGCCAAACTTTTTCAACAGGATGGAGGATACTTGTTCCTTGGTGAGGTCGTTTCCTTTTACTGTGGTGAAGTAGTGAGTCACATGATCCTCAGATTCGGTTGTATCGTCGTATATTTTTAGGTACGGTGGCATTTTGAAGGTTTTGGGCATGGCATATAGGGCGGCTTCATCACTATACAGTTGTTCCACGAACCGATCGGCATCTCGTTTTGGTAAGAGTTTTGGGGCGCCCGGTATTTTGTCTACCCCTTCTTGGTGCTCTTTCATTTGGTCTCGAAGCATTTTGTTTTCATTTTCCATTTCTTCCATCTTCCTCAGAATGGTCGTGAGGGTATCTTCACCTGCACTATTAACATTGTGAGTTGGGTCGTACTGCTCTGTCGTCATTGGTGCAACGCATGTCTTCGCATTTTCTCTTATTGCTTTTAGGGAAGGTTTGTCGAGGACACTGGTCAGTGTGTTTGTTAGCAAAGCCTCAAGTAGTTTCTTCACTGCTTGTAGCACCTTTTCCATTATGGACATGGAAGCTTCTTTATCGCGGGACGTTGTGATGCTACCATGAGGGAGGGGTGAGCCACTTCGCCTAGGAGAGGCCGAGGGCGTTACATCTTCACCCTCCGTTTCAGAAACTTCGTTGATGGTATTTAAGAGGTTTGTACTGAGATCGGGCACTGCCTTCATCCTTTCTTCTCCATTACCTACCATGTTAGGTCTGTGAGTACAAGAAAGCAGAGGGGTTTTCCCTCTTTGTTTTTAGCTAGTTATGGATCTAGAAGAAACTAAAATTTTAACTAGGCAATCCCCACAGACGGCGCCAAATTGTTTGACCCAAAAAATATAGATCTTTGGCTAAACTAATTAAATATATTTAATGAGGGTTTAGACCTAGCTAATAATAATAACTTCAGATGTGCAATTGATCCACGTGGATAAAGTTCGAACATCTTTGAAAGGAAGTTAGATTCGATGTGTATTTAATGTTTCTATATCAATAATGGAAGAGGAATATCAAGCATTTAATAATAATAACTGGCATTGATGTAAACAAGGAGGATAATTCACCCAATATTGAATGAAGTGGATGATTCCTCTTTTGACTATGATGAATGAAAGATAGATACAAGAGCATCGGAACCTTTCTCGGATGTAATGTAAAAGATGTAGAACAGTCAACAATTCAATCTCTTTAGAAAGGTATTTTTTGTATTTATATATCGAGAGTATGCTTTATCAATAATGTTCTTGCCAAAGAATAATATCCCCCCTCATCTGATCTTTCTCTTTCTATTTATAGGGACATGCCTCCAATTAATCCTAAAAGTACAAGTATAAAGAATATCCAACGAAATATTCTCTTAAAGTTCCTATTACTAACTGGTCATTACTACTTCCTTTGATACTCGACCTCGGTCATGATTGGCTGCTCAGCGATGATTCTCATTAGTTACTAGTCGACCTGGGCCAAATTACTTTTGGCAACATCAAATTACTAGTTTTAAGTGCAAGAAGACTACTACTACTTATTATAATAACCCTAACAAATCCAACAACTACAAGAGGGTTAGTTTTTATTATTGGGGTTTTAATTAAGTATTACTAGTGTGGTTATGATTAGTTTTTGTGTCCCAATAATTTTCTAAGATACTCTCAATTATTAACATAAAATTCTATACCTAAAAGGATTTAAGCTCTACGTCAAAAAAAGAAATGCTCATATGATTAAAGCTTGGCTCATAATGAAGCTAAACATTTGAATTTTGATTAAATCTTCTTTCTATATTTTAATTTCTAGCCGCTTGAAATTTTGCATGGAGAGCATAATAAAGAAATCTCTGTGCTTTTATGTAAACAATTTTGATAAGGAAACAAAAGTAAATAAGGAATATTCTAGATTTGTATATTTCCTATGTTATTTAGGAGTAGGTTACAATTAATTAATTGTATGGGTTTAGGTTTCCTAGCCCATTAGGTTTAGGTTTCCCAATTAGTTTAGGTTTTGTCTTATTTCTTTGCCTATAAATACNCATGGTATCAGAGCCAAATCTCGATCCATCGAGTTAGGAGCTTGGAGAATTTTGTGAGACTCTCCATTGTTGAAAAGTGAATTAACCAAAGTATTTGGTGTTGCCAGTTAAGCGATTTTACAAAAGATGATGACTACGTGTGAAATCGATTATCTTGGTAACTGCGGTCTTGTGAAGAACAAAAGTGTTGATAAAATAAAAGAAAATATTGGATCTGGTTTGAGAACAAATATTGCTCAAATCAGATCACAATGTGTTATTAAAGGAGAAAG
>MDKJ01131570.1:0-14199 GCA_005239525.1 Nicotiana knightiana | reverse complement strand
TTCGTGTGGAAATTTGTGAGATGACAATGTACGTGTTGACCTTTTCTTTCCTTATGCTTATTGGTTGCTGAATCGTGTTAGGACACCTGCACAAGCATACACGTAGTAAAGTACTATTAATGGATTTAGGTATCTTTGTTGTTGTCAAGTATTAGATACTCTTGCTGTACTTATCATATGGGTGGAGATGACCTAATCGGCACATGAGTCGTTTGTGCAGTTAGTACTCGAATGAGGGCGCAAGATGCCAAGTGTTAGGGTTCGAATATTTGGACCCGTAAATGGTGATTTGTCAGAGGTTCGGAACCTCGTGGAGATGAATATGAATTTGATGTAGAAGTGGTTGAAGTTGTTGAGTCATACATGTCCGTATGTATATTTACTTTCCAGATTTGTTTGTGTTCTATTCAATCCTTTGTGTCATTTCATGGTTTCAGCTGATACTTATTGTTTTCCTTCTTTATCGAATTCACTGTATTGTTAGCTATGTTGCCTAGCCTTTATGTGTATATCGTTTTCCCCTTTATTCTTATATTGATACTTGTTCAGTTTATTAGACCAGTGGGTGTCTTGACTAGTCCTCGTCACTACTTCATCGAGGTTAGTCTTGATTCTTACTGGGCACCGTTGTGGTGTGCTCATACTACTCTTCTACATATTTTTTGTGCAGATCCAGGTATTGATCGTTAGTAGCTGTGCGGACTCTTGCCGAGGAGACTCAAGGTAAACCTGTCGTCGCGTTCGCAGGCTTCGGAGTCACCTTCCTATTTTGTATTTACATTGTTTTTGCTTACTTCCAAGAAGTTGTAATTAGAAGTCGTAGTAAACTCTATAAAGCTTATGACTTGTACTACCGGGTTTTGGAAATATGCAATATATAAAGAATTATTTATTTTAGAAGAATATTAGATTTTATTATTATTGTTGTTATTCCATAAATATTAGGCTTACCTAGTCCTTAAGACTAGGTTCCATCACGATACCCAACGGAGGGAAATTTGGGTCATGACAAGTTGGTATCAGAGCTCTAGGTTCATAGGTGCTACGAGTCATAAGCGAGTTTAGTAGAGTCTTGCGGATCGGTACAGAGACGTCTGTACTTATCTTCGAGAGGCTATGGAAATATTAGGATAACTTCACTTCCTTCATTCCTACTGTGCGAGTTTATGGATTTTGAAGCTTGAAAATTTAAATTTCAATCTCTCACAGATGGTGAGGACGCGAGCTGCAGATCCTGAGGATGTTACCCCCGGAGCAGATGCCGCCAGGGGCAAAGGTAAAGCCAGAGGCCGACGAGGGGCACGTGCCGCAGCTAGAGCAGCCGTCAAGGAGCTGCCAGCAGTTCCAGTTGGGGGCAGGCACCGGAGGCGCCTGTTGTTACACCCGGACTTTAGAAGACCTTGGCACATCTCTGGGATATGATTGGTACCTTGACTCAGGCGAGGTTGATTCTAGGTGCACCAGCTACTTCACGGAGCGGGGAGGAGCTCAGACTCTAATCGCTCACATTCCAGAACAGCGAGATCATGTTGGTCAGGTTCCAGGTGTCATGGCAGCACAGCCTGGGGTCCTAGTTCCACCCGTGGTTAGGGCAGCAGCATCTGAGGAGGAACAACTTAGACTTGAGAGGTACAAGGAGGGCCACCCTCCCACCTTTAGTGGATTGGAGACAGATGATGCCCAGGGTTTCCTGGAGGAGTGTCACCGCATTCTTCGTACTATGGGTATTATGGAGTCGAGCGGGGTTGCTTTCGTTACGTTTCAGCTGGGGAGTTGTTTATCAGTGGTGGCGGGCATATGAGTAAGGTAGCCCGGTCGAGTCAGCTTCACTTACATGGGGTCAATTTTTAGAGATGCATGGCGCGTGGAGTTTGAGCAGCTGCGTCAAGGCACTATGTCAGTATCAGAGTATGGCGTCAAATTCAGTGATTTGGCCAGGCACACACCTGCTTTGGTTGCTACAGTTAGAGAGCGTGTTGGTAGATTCATTGAGGGCCTTAGGCGTGATATTCGATTCAGGATGGCTCGGGAGTCAGAGTCGGATGTTTCATTTCAGCAAGTGGTAGGGATTGCTCGTAGAGTTGAGGGTATGCTGGATCATGAGAGAGATGACAGGCAGGACTGTGAGAGAGATGTTAGGCGGGGCTGTGAGAGGGAGGACAGACAAGGTCAGGATAGAGAGGGCAAAGAGGTGAGGAGGTCTTGTAGGCCGAAGAGATCTATTGGTCCTTATTATGGAGGCAGGGTACGAGACGGTAGAGGTTTTGTGGGTCAGCCAGTTCAATTTGCATTACCGGCTTCGCATGGAGTTTCAGGTACTCATGGGTCTCAGAGTACTCGTACTGCACAGTTTCCACAGCCACGTCAGCAGAGAGGTTATTTTGAGTGCGGAGATATCAGCCACAGGGGGAGAGATTGTCCAGGCTCTGGGCAGTGGTGTTACAGCAGGGATTCAGGTGAGTAAAGGGCGCCCAAGAAGGGGAGGCCCGGCCTGTTGATGTGTTCCGTATAGTAGGCTGGAGGCCGTTGTGCCAGAAGTTATAGTACATGTATGTTTTGATTTGTTACAGAGGGGCACCATTTGTAATTCATTATAGCTCTGCTGGTCGAGACGAGTTCCCTCATTTGTTGTTTCGTTTATGAATGAGTTTAATGCTTTGCACTCTATTTTTGTGTTTGCTCCTGTTGGGAGATTCTGTGAGTGGTATCCCATGTCTATTATTTGGTTCTATTCATTTTTGAGAGATATGAGACCAGTAGTAAATTCCTGTTGTTCAGTACGGTAGGCTTGATGTCATTCTTGAGTATAGTGGTTACGAGCTGTGATTCTTAGGGTAATTTTGTTGAAAGAAGTGATCTAGTGAAAAGTTCCAGTTGGTGGGAGATATATATCCTTTTTGTGATTTAAAGTTGAGGGCTAAACCCTCGTGTTTTCATGTGTTTGAACTGGGCTGTGTACCGTGATAACAGTTATACTAGGTTGAGATCCTTGTGATTTGTTCATGTTCTTTAATTCTTTCCTTGTTATATTGTTTAGTAGGTTAACATTGATATAGAGTTGTTCTTGTCGGGCTTGTTTGATAGTTTCCTTATGTGTTCCTCTCTTCATATTCAGTCATTTTTGTTTTGTGCTCCTTGAGTTTTAGTTTGCGGGATGTGTGACCGGTGGTGTTAGTTGTGGCTTGGTGATTGGGGTGTCAAGGTATGAGGTCCTCGTGTTCCTTGCATTATTATCAGTGTGATAGAGGTTTGAAACAAAGTTCTGTCGGACATAAGGCTAATCGCTAGTGCTGGATTGATTTCAGGCAGCTATTGTGATTAGAAGTGTTATTACGAGCCCATGTGTGATGTGCTATATTGTGTGGTCGTCCTGTTAGGTGTTGACATGAGTTGATGCAGCTGGTTGAGGCTAATACCGGATATGGATTTAGACTCGGGTCTTTTGGAAATGAGTGGAAGGTGAGAAATTGAGGTGTGAGGCTTATCGGTGGTGATAGGAAGGCTAAATTGCAGTTGTGATGGTTCCATCAGACTTACGTAGGTTGGGGTGACGTGGGATAACATGCGGGTGTGTGTTGAAAGTGTGCATTCAGTGATTGGAGGAGTTGGGGTGAATCTTGGCACATTCGAGGATGAATGTTTGTTTTAAGAGGGGGAGAATGTAACGACCCGACCAGTCGTTTTGAGAATTTAAGCTCCTTTCGGTGGCGTAAGGTCTTGAACAACTTACATTATGTATATCAACCTGTGTGCATGATGTGATTTAATAACCGGCTATGTACCGTGATAACAGTTATACTAGGTTGAGATCCTTGTGATTTGTTCATCTTCTTTAATTCTTTCCATGTTATATCATTTTGTAGGTTAACATTGATAGAGAGTTGTGCCTGTCGAGCTTGTTTGATAGTTTCCTTATGTGTTCCTCTCTTCATATTCAGTCATTTTCGTTCTGTGCTCCTAGAGTTTTAGTTTGCTGGATGTGTGCCCAATGGTGTTAGTTGTGGCTTGGTGATTCGGGTGTCAAGGTATGAGGTCCTTGTGTTCCTTGCATTATTATCAGCGTGATGGAGTTTTGAAATAAAGTTCTATCGGACATGAGGCTAATCGCTAGTGCTGGATTGATTTCAGGCAGCTATTGTGATTAGAAGTGTTATTACGAGCCCATGCGTGGTGTGCTATATTGTGTGGTCGTACCTGGTAGGTGTTGACATGAGTTGATGCAGCTGGTTGAGGCTGATACCGAATATGGATTTAGACTCGGGTCTTTTGGAAATGAGTGGAAGGTGAGAAATTGAGGTGTGAGGCTTATCGGTGGTGATAGGAAGGCTAAATTGCAGTTGTGATGGTGCCATCAGACTTACGTAGGTTGGGGTGACGTGGGATCACATGCGGGTGTGTGTTGGAAGTGTGCATTCAGTGATTGGAGGAGTTGGGGTGAATCTTGGCACATTCGAGGACGAACGTATATTTTAAGAGGGGGAGAATGTAACGACCCGACCGGTTATTTTGAGAATTTAAGCTCCTTTCGGTGGCGTAAGGTCTTGAACAACTTCACATTGTGTATATCAACCTGTGTGCATAGTGGGATTCAGTTACCGGATGATCCGTAGTCGAATTGGAAGAAAAATTTCAGTTTTGGGAGTTTAAGCTGTGAGGTTTGATCGGAGGTTTGACTTTTGTGTAAACGGTTTAGGAATAAGTTTTGGGCAATTCCAACAGCTCTGTATGGTGTTTTTAGACTTAGGTGCGCGTCCGGAATTGGTTTTGAAGGTCCGTAGAGAGATTTGAGGTAATTGCCGAAAGTTAGAATTTCGGCGATTTCGGCCGATAGGTGAAATTTTGATATCGGGCTCGGAATGGAATTCCGAAAGTGGCTGCAGGCCCGTAGTGTCAATTATGACCTGTGTGTAAAATTTGAGGTCATTCGGACTAGTTTGACATGTTTTGGCATCGATTGTAGATTTTGGGAATTTCCTAAGTTCTTAGACTTGAATCCATGCATAATCCTTGATTTTGATGTTATGTGACGTGCTTTGGAGGTTCGACTAAGTTTGAATGAGCTATGAGGACTGGTTGGTAGGTTTGGTTAGGGTCCCGGGAGCCTCAGGTGTGTTTCGGATAGGTTTCGGGACATTTTCCCCTATTTTGAACTGTTGTTTTCTGGTGTCTGAAGGCCTTCATCGCGATCGCAGTGCTTCTTTTGCGATCGTGATGCGTCTCTGCTGATCGCCTCAACTTTCTTCTTCGAGTTCACGTAAAAGCCCTCGCAATCGCGTAGCTTTGCATCTTTGATCCCCGCATTCGCATGCTCATTGTCGTGTTCGCGATGAGCAACCTGGGTTGCCTTCTTTTTTCTTCTTCGTGTTCGCATGACTCTCCTCGCGATCGCAGAAGAATGCCTACCCCTTATACGCGATCGCATAAGCCCTTCCGTGATCGCGTAGCATGTTTTGGACTAGCAACCATTTTCATCATCGCATTGCTTCTTCGGCGATCGCGATGCACAAATGCCAGGGTTAGACCATTATAATCCAAAAACGAGGGTTAGACCATTTTATTCATATCTTGACTTCTAGAGCTCGATTCTTGGCGATTTTAGGTGGGTTTTTCACGAAATTCGATTGGTTAAGTGTTTTTCTATTAGAATTAATTATATTCCATGATTTTATATTTCTTTTCATCATTTAATTTGTGTTGTGAGTTGAGGAAAATGTTGGTTTTGAAAGAAAATTTCTAAAATGAAAAATCGTGAATTGAGGGACCAAATGGTATCGGAATTTGATAAATTTTATATGGTTGAACTCGTATTGGAATGGGTAATCGGATTTTGTAAAATTTGTTGGGTTCCGAGGTGGGGTCCCGAGGGTCGACTTTTTGGTCGATTTTTAGATTTTTGTAAAGATCAAAACTGTATTACCCGGAATAGTTCCTTATAAGTTTCATGTGTGTTTTGAAGTTGTTCTAGTTGGATTTGAGCCGTTGGGAGGTCTTTTCGCCCGAGAAGTTCATTTTTGAGTACCGGATTGTCGTCTTTGAGGTAAATATCTTGTCTAACCTTGTATGAGGGAATTTTCCCTTAGGATTCGAGTCTTCTATGTTGATTGTAGTCCGTGTACGCGAGGTGACGAGTGCATGCTCGGACTTATTTTTGGAAAATTGTCCCTCTAGGAGTCTTAGGTCCTTATATTCGCTGAGTATGAATTGTTCTTGGCATGATTGAATTTCCTAATTTCTAGTTTCATCTTTACTTGCCTAAATGTAGGATTTCTTAGTTTTGGATTTACTCACTTGCCTATTTGACTCCTAATTGACTATCTGAAGAATTTACTCCTTTTACTATCATGCTAGGTCCTCTTAACTGCTTATCTCAAACTGTAATTATCTTCATCTCATCCTATAGTTGTTTTAGGTTTTAACTGAAGTTATGATTATTTTCCTGCTGCTTTTCCTTAAGTGAAATTGTTGAATATCCTCACAACTGCTCAACCTTAAAAGAAGTTTAGATATTCTATACCTTAGTTGACTTGCCCTTATATGGCATTAGCAGATTCGTGTGAGTTTTCTTGTTGTTGGACCATGCATTTGTGTGCGACTCTTATACGTTATCTTTCTTCCTTGTTGAGTTGTTCTTATTATGCCTAGTATTCTTTGGTGTACTTATCCCTCGTGAACTAGCCTTGCTTTTTCTTGTGACCAAATGTTGTTGAATTGATGTATCTACCGTACCTTGTATTATTGTCAATTGTTGTGGTGACGCACGGGGTTTCTGCCGTGTTTTTGTGGTTATTGTGATGCACGAGGTTTCTGCCGTGTGGTTGTTGATATAGGGGTTTGCACGAGGTTTCTGCCGTGCCGTGTTTTCTATTGATATTCCACATGCGGCATGACAAGGCGGGATATGTATATGTGGGTTTCGCATGTAGCGAGACAAGGTGGGATCATGCTTATGCACGTGTGGCGAAACAAGGCGGGCATATACTTTACTATTGCACACGTGGCGAGACAAGGTAGGCTATGTCAGGGATTGTTTGTGATACTTGTGTTGGCCTGGGGGCATTCCTTGTTGTTGATATTGTATACTGGGACACTTACTGTGTGAGTTTATTCGTGTGGAAATTTGTGAGATGACAATGTACGTGTTGACCTTTTCTTTCCTTATGCTTATTGTTTGCTGAATCGTGTTAGGACACATGCACAAGCATACACGTAGTTAAGTACTATTAATGGATTTAGGGCTCTTTGTTGTTGTCAAGTATTAGATATTCTTGTTGTACTTACCGTATGGGTGGAGATGACCCAATCGTCACGTGAGTCGTCAGTGCAGTTAGTACTCGAATAAGGGCGCAAGATGCCAAGTGTTAGGATTCGAATATTGGGACCCGTAAATGGCGATTTGTTCGAGGTTCGGACCCTCGTGGAGATGACTATGAATTTGATGTAGAAGTGGTTGAAGTTGTTGAGTCATTACCTGCCCGCGTGTATATTTACTTTCCAGATTTGTTTGTGTTCTATTCAATCCTTTGTGTCATTTCATGGTTTCCGCTGATACTTATTGTTTTCCTTCTTTATCGAATTCACTGTATTGTTAGCTATGTTGCGTAGCCTTTATGTGTATATCGTTTTCCCCTTTATTCTTATATGGATACTTGTTCAGTTTATTAGACTAGTGGGTGTCTTGACTGGTCTTCGTCACTACTTCATCGAGGTTAGTCTTGATACTTACTGGGCACCGTTGTGGTGTACTCATACTACTCTTCTACATATTTTTTGTGCAGATCCAGGTATTGATCGTTAGTAGCTGTGCGGACTCTTGCCGAGGAGACTCAAAGTAAACCTGTCGTCGCGTTCGTAGGCTTTGGAGTTACCTTCCTATTTTGCATTTACACTATTTTTTCTTACTTCCAAGCAGTTGTAATTAGAAGTCATAGTAAACTCTATAAAGCTTATGACTTGTACTACCGGGTTTTGGGAATATACAATGTATAAAAATTATTTATTTTAGAAGAATATTAGATTTTATTATTATTATTGTTATTCCATGAATATTAGGCTTACCTAGTCCTGAAGACTAGGTGCCATCACGATACTCAACAGAGAAAAATTTGGCTCGTGACAGTTTAGTAGCCTTCCTATTTTGCTCACCTGCTATTATCTGTCTGGTCTAAATTGCTACTTGTTGGTGTTCGGGACCGTGTTGTATGGGGGATCCGTATGATTATAGTTGATGTCTGTCGGTGGGGCTGTTTATATTAGCTAAGATGAGGTTTCTAGACTTGAGATTTCCACTATCTTATTGGGATGAGGGAGGTTTGGAAGAATAATGCTATATTTTGCTGAAAAGATTTGGGGAATGGCCTTGGTCGGACGAGTGAGTTTCTTGGCTTATTGATCAGATAAGTGGTTAAGAGGTTGTTCGTGTTTCTTTCATCATCGGCAGGGTATGAAGGTTTTGAACTAGGCTCTAATCGATATGAGGTTTGCTACTAGCACCGAGTTTGTTTTGGGCAGTAATGATGGTATACAGTTCCTGCTATGAGTGTCTGAGTAATGGGGCGTATTTTGTGATTTCATCTTGGCATTATGGTTACAACCGGATGCAGCTGTTCAGGTTTATATAGTGTGTAGATGTGAGATGCGGGGCTTGTAACGAATTTTGGACGTTGGGGGTTTGGGTTTTAAGGTTAATGACCAAAGTTGAAGTAAGGATCTTTAGTTATGTTGTGTTGGCAGGCTTATGTGAAGCAGGGTAACATGGGGATCTTCCCCAGGTAAATTCATAGTAAGGTTACGCCGTGGTTGATATCTCTGGAATGACTCTTAGCATGTTCGAGGACGAACGTGTGTTTAAGTGGTGGAGGATGTAACGACCCCACTGGTCTTTTTGAGCATTTGCACATTTCTCGGTAGTTTAAAGACTCGAGTATCTCCGCATGATGTATTATGATTCCCGTAAGTCGTTGGTGTTAGTTTTCAAGTTATTCGGAATTGATTTCAAATAATGAACTTCAAGATTTAAGCTTTGAGTTGGAAGAGTTGACCAAGTTTGACCTTTTAGTATTGGATCTTAGAATGGAATTTTGTGGGTTCCGTTAGCTCAATTGAGTGATTCTGGTATTAGGAGCGCGTCCGGATTGAAAATTGGAGGTCCAGTCGAATTTGCCTTGAAATGGCGGAAGTTAGATTTTTGGGAAGTTTGATCCGGAGTGGACTTTTTAAAATCGGGGTCGGATTCCGATTCTGGAAGTTGGAATAGGTCTGTAATGTCAAATGTGACGTGTGTGCAAAATTTGAGGTCAATCGGATGTGTTTTGATAGGTTTCGGCATTGGTTGTAGAAGTTGAAGTTCCAAAGTTCATTGATTTTGACTTGAGGTGTGATTCATTGTTTCGAGGTTGTTATGCATGATTTGAAGCTCCGAGTAGGTTCGTTTTGTCATGTAGTACTTGTCTGCAAGATTTGGCGCCATTTGGATATGATTTGATATGGTTCGGACGTTTGGTTGCGATGCTAAGAGTTCTTGATGTTTCCTTTGATCTTCATGCATTTTGGCATCCGATTCGTGATTTTAGAGTTTATTTTGATGTTTTGATCGCTCAATAGAGTTCGTGTTATGTTTTTAGACTTGTGTGGGTGTTTGGTTTGGAGCCTCGGGGGCTTGGGTGAGTTTCAGATTGGTTTCAAATTGTTTTTGTTCAAAGTTTGAGTTCTGGTTCTGGTGTCATAGCATTTGCGATGTATTTGTCGCAAATGCGGCAGTCGCAATTGCGAAGCAGCCACCACATTTGCGAAAAGTGGGTTGCTGCGGAAGATTCGCATTTACGAAGAAACCCATCGCATTTGCGATGTGGGGTTGTCCGCATTTTCGAGGGACCCTGCCGCTTTTGCAAAGAATTGGACTTCGCATTTTCGAGGGTCGTATTTGCGAACCCCCTATCGCAAATGCGACATCTACAAACTGTTAAGTGCTGAGAATTCCGAGACTTAGCTTCATTTTGATATATTTTGAACCCTAGCTTCTATAGAAGACAATTTTGTGAAGGGATTTTCATACCAAATCATTGGGTAAGTGCCTCTAATCAATTCTCAACTATATTTCATGATTTTACACAAGAATTAACATCAAATTCATAAGAAATCTAGGGGAAAATTTGGAAATTTTGTCAAAACTTTGAAAAATAGAAATTTGGGATTTGAGAGTCTAATAAGACTCGGATTTGGAAACAAAATTCATATTTGGGCTCGTGAGGCTATTAGTAGTCAAGACCTACCCTTGGGTCCAGATTTTGACCGGACGGGCCCGAGAGTTGACTTTTGTTGACTTTTTAGAAATTGAATAAAAATCACAACTTTATTAATTAAAATTATTTTTCCTTGCATTGTATGATGTATTTAAGTCGTCTTTGGCTAGATTGAGCCGAGCGGAGGTGGATCTTGTAAAGGAAAAGCTAAATTGAGTACTGAATTAGCCAAATTGAGGTAAGTGTCTTGCCTAGCTTTGTTGAGGGAATTCTCCCTACTATTTGACATTGTTTGCTACATGCGGGATGATACATATATGAGGTGACGAGCATATATGCATGTGCCAGAGTTAACCATTCTCGAGGGTAAATTATGTTATAAATTGTGTCTTGTACATTCACTTGATCTTCTTGTTTCATGTCTTACTTGATTCCTAGATACTAAGAATATAGTATTACATGTTGGAAACTAAGACTTAGTTCATTATGACTAGATCAAATTTGAAGGAAATTTTGAAAGATCATATTGATGTGTTTAACTCTATTATCACTATGTGTACTCATTAATACCTTGCTATGGCCGATGTTATTGAGATACTAGATTCTATACTTGTGTTGTGGGTCATTCGTGAGATTTGTGGAAATACTTGAATAATAAGATTCTTTCGGGGTTATTGAACTATTGTTGGCTTGGAAAGTTGTGATTGAGATTCATTTGGATTATCCGTTTGAACACTCTCCTTGATGTTATTATGTTCCTTGCCTTGTTGTCATTCTTATACACACGTTTGGTAAGGAAGAGAGTAAAGCACCAAGGGTGATGCTGTGCCATTGTATATACATTATCATGTGAGGAGAGTGTAAAGCACGAAGGGTGATGTCGTGCCATATTATTGAGAGTAAAAGCACGAAGGGTGATGTCGTGCCATATTATTGAGAGTAAAAGCACGAAGGGTGATGTCGTGCCATATCATTGTCAGTAAAAGCACGAAGGTAGATGTCGTGGCATGTTATGTGAGTAGAAGCACGAAGGGTGATGCCGTGTCATTATATTTATATTATTACGTTTTCATGTTATGGTGAGTTCATGACATGAAGGGTGTTTCCGTGCAAGTAAGGGCGAGAGACATGCATTATGTTGTGATATCCTTTTCTTGCATATATCCTCATGTCTTTACCTTGAATTTTCATTGTCGTGTTCATGATTCTTATGTGATTTGTCGTTACTGTTATGTCTTTATCCTCTATCACAAGTGTTGTCGTGCTACCATGCCTTCTATTTGCTTAACTTGCCAATATCATGCCTACTTCTTGTTGTTATTATTGCATCCATGTCATCTGTTTTGTTGCACTTAAGTACAGGTCTTCTTCCATGTTAGTCGTTCATGTATCTACTTGTTAATTTATAAAGATCATGTGTTCTGTTCCTTATTTGTCATATCTATCTTCATGCCTTCACCATGCTAGTTAGTTGAAGTTATATTCCTTTTTCCCAATCGTTGTCATTACCTCTATGCTTCTGTCTCGCCTATTACGGATGTTCTCGTGTACATTCTCGTTCTTCATGGCTATTTGCGTATTTCCTACTCTGTCATTTCTGTTATTGGTATTTCTGCCATCCGGTTGGTACTATTTTACGCATACTTGGTGTGGATGAGATAAATGCACTAAGGGTGTTGACGTGCCATTGGATTTGAGGTCTTAAGTATATTCCTCACATTATGAAAGTTTCAGGGTGATTATTGTGATTTATTGGTTTCCGCTCTAAGGAAAGGATTGGGTGAGATATTGATACATGTTGAATTGTGTTTTCTTCCAGTACTCTGTTATTGTTTTGTACATTCGTTCCGTGTAATCTATTCTGTTATATTGTAGTAATAGTTCTATTGCTAGATTTCGGTACAGACTTTTATTTTTGAGCCTGCTTTTACTAAAAAAAATCTCATCACTACTTCGACCAGGTTAGACAAAATACGTACTGAGTACATGGGGTCGGTTGTACTCATACTGCACTTTTGCACCTTGTGTGCAGACTTTTGGAGCGGAGGTGCTGGCGATGTCGGGAGCTGACTCTGAAGGTGTTCGTGCATTTCGGATATAGCCGCTACTTGTCCTTGGTGGCTTTAGATTTTTATTAGTCTGTTTATGTAGTATTCAACAGATCGTGTAATTATTTGTATCCGCTTGTTAAATCAAATTCTTAGAAGCTCATGGTTTGTACTACCAGTTCTTGAGAAATTTATAATCGTTCGGATATTTCTTCATTATTTTCTTATAATGTCATTTGGCTTGTTTTGTTTGTTAGTTAGCTTACCTAGCGAGTCGAGTTAGGTGTCATCACGAATAGTGATTTCTGGGCCGTAACAATAACTAATATAATAATGTTAAAGTTGTTTTAAAATTTAAATCTATCTACAATGTTTAATTTTCAAACAATTGAAAAATCAGAATTTCTTAAAAGATGTTGTAAGCTATACATTTTACCTTTCAAAAGTAAATAATGGATAAACTTTAGTAGCATTATAATTAAAATATGCCAAATAGCTAGATAGCCCCTTAAACTTGGCATGTTTTATAAGTGGGGACACTCCAACGTAGTGACTAAATAAACACCTGGACTCTCGGCATAAATGTGTTTTTTAAACACGTGAGTCCTTCCTGGCATAATGAGTGTTGTTTTGTTCACTGTGGGCGCGTGAGTCTTTCTTTGAAGCTGCTTAGTTAGCTCTTCTACCAGTATTAAAATTTCCAGTCCACCCCCCACGTGGCAACCATATAAGGTTAGTTAAGATGACTCTTAAAGACATATTAGTATGTGGCAAAGTCTTAGTCATTCCATTTAATAAAAAAGAGTCAAAAGATGGTGTAATGAGAATTTAGTGGCTCCTATGTCCATGGTTCTGGTGCCATCAGTAAGGGTAGTTATGGGTGGTCACTAAATGTTAGAAAAATAAAAGAACAGATGTCTATTACCAGTCCTGTGATCTAAGATTCCTAAATAGAAATGAAGAGCTTTTGAGGCATGTATTTGAGTTACTGGAATGGACTCAGAACGCTGGAAAGCCCAACATTGACTTAGCTGCTGATGGATTACAATTGATGAGATCGCTTATTGTTATTGGCATCTGATAAGTGCTCAAACTCATAAAGTGCTCCTCTACTTTTGGTGTACTTGCTACGCAATTCCGTCTTCTTCTGCTTGTCACACCAGCTTGGTTTTGTTTGGGTGTTATTAACGTAAGTCACATAAGCAAGATAAGATCTTCAACAATTCAAAATAATGTGAGATTTTGCAATTATAAAGGAGTACGGTACAATCTTTCCCAAGAATATCATACGATTTTTTTTCTACCCCACATATGTTAAGGCTAATCCTTTTTTCGTTTGGCATGATCCAAGTAACGATAAGTAAACGTAATATTATTTCATTAGTGGTTTTACTCTTAGCAGTTAAGAAAGTCTATGTTATTCATTCCTGTAAAGTAATATTCAAGCATGTCTAAGTATGTATCTAGTTCCCTATTGAGGTATTTGATAAAAATGTTAATGCTATAATATAATGTTACATGCATCTTCATGCATATTCATTTACTACTATGCCACGGCTGGTCGGACAGTCATGCATTTACGAACGCGCTATGGTCGGTCGGGCAGTTACCACTAGTTGGGCAGCCGGTCGGGCAGTTACCACCAGTTGGGCAGCTATGTATCATTATTTACTACCGGTTAGGCAGTCATGCATATTCATTTACCACCGAGCTACGGCCGGTCAGGCAGTCATGCATTTACCACCGAGCTACGGTCGGTCGAGCAGTTACTACTGATAATTGGGCAGTTATGCATTTATCACCGAGCTACGGCCGGTCAGGTAGTTATCACTGATCAGTTGGGCAGTCATGCATCATAAAATATAGATAATAGAAACAATCTCAAAGAGAAGCATTGTGTGTGTGTGTATATA
>MDKJ01028627.1:0-17019 GCA_005239525.1 Nicotiana knightiana | reverse complement strand
GTTTAATAGAGAATTAAATTTCTAAAGTTGTTAGACGTTATTTATTATTGTTACTCAGTACATGTCAGGCTTACCTAGTGGAACGACCCGGCCAGTCGTTCCGTGAGATTAGCCCCGTTTCCCCCATTTCTACTTTATCATATGTTTCATAGCCTATTTTTGTTGTGTTGGGTCGGTTGGTTCGGGTTCGGAGTGGTCGTGGTGAAAATTGAGACACTTAGTCTCTTAAATTAGCCTAATAGTCGAAAAATTCAACTAGGAGTTGACTTATTGGTAAACAACCTCGGAATGAGGATTTTATGGCTCGAATAGCTTTGTTAGGTGATTTGGGACTTAGGAGTGTGTTCGGAATGAAGTTTCGATGTCCGCTGTAGAATTAGGCTTGGCGAAAGTTAGTTTTTGGCGATTTTCGATCGGCAGTGGAAAATAGGCTATCGGTGTCGGAAAGGAATTCCAGAAGTTAAAGCAGGTTTGTAATGTCATTTTGGATATGTGTGCAAAATTTCAGGTCAATATGAGGTATTTTGATTGGTTTCGACATTATTGGCGAAATTTTGAAGTTTCAAAGTTCATAAGCCCATTTCCCTAAACTCAACCCATTTCTAAACCCATCGGCACCGACCCTATCCTCTCTTCCCATATCTTTCATCAATCTTTTGTTTCAATTTTGTGTCATTTCCTTCTTTTGATTTATTTTTGTTACTTTGGCTCCATAAATTATTTTACCCATTAAGCCCCAAATTTTACGCCCTAATCTCTCCCGATTGCAAAATCAAGATCTCTTTCTCCTCCTCTTTTGTTTACAGAACAAATTGAGAAGATGTTGTGGAAATTAAGAAAGGAATTAGTACAATGCAAGTTCAGTTTATCACAAAACAGGTGGAATATATTTTTTCTTGATTCCCTTATTATTGTTTCACTGATTTGGCTCTCATTCCTATCAATTTGACTTTCAAAATCTCAATCTCAAAAAAAATAGCTTTTCGTTCTTAACTAGAATATTTGCTCTATTCATACAAATAAAAGCTGAATTGCAATAATATTCTTACATTTTTATATATAGACCAAATCGCTTTCTTTCTAAAGTTGTGACCGCTAATTTTTCCTAATTGATTCTGTCAAATATTTGCTTTACTAATTTGCAACCTTAATTTTTGTCTTTCTAACTTATAGACTTAATATTTCCTTAGCTATAAATACCTTGTTGTTAAGGCAATATAGGGGGACTCTCCCGACCCATTTTACCCTTCCAAAAAGCATCGTGACGGTACCTAGTCTCTAAGACTAGGTAAGCCTATTATTGCAGAAAGAATGAAAGAAAAGATTATAATGAAAGCTAAATCATATGATTTAATAAGCAAAGATAGCTCCACTCAGCGTATACAATACAATACTCCCAAAATCCGGAATATCGCTAATCACAAGCTTCTATAAGTCTATATAGCTCTATATAAAATATCTGACGAAAACAAAAGAAAATCTCTATGCCGAGGTCTGCGGACGCGACCAGAAGTACCTTGAAGTTTCCTAAATCAGTAAGTGCGCACTAAATCCGAGGCTGATAGCTCGTACCTGGATCTGCACACGAAAAATATGTGCAGAAAAGGGCATGAGTACACAATGGTACCCAGTAAGTGCCAAGCCTAACCTCGATCGAGTAGTGACGAGGTCAGGTCAGGGGCCTACCGATGTAGATACAATGAAGTAAGCAGTAAGAGATATAAATATATCCTACAGTAAAACAGTTAAGGAAAACTACAGTAGCAAAAGTACAGAAGCCCTCGGCTCAGAGTAAAGGAAGTACAAGAGGGAATCTCCCGGGAAACCGTCCCATAGCCCCGAATTAATTATGCAGTACAGGGTGGTCTCCCGGAATACATCCGTAGCCCCAACATAAATATGCAGTACATAGGGATCTCCCGGAATACGTCCGTATTTCCAAAATAAATATGCAGTGGATCTCTCGGAATACGTCCGTAGTCCAAAAGTAAATATGCAAGACAGGAGGATCTCCCGGAATACGTCCATAGTCCCAAAATAAATATGCAGTGCTGTGGGATCTCCCGGAATACATCCGTAGTCCCAAAGTGAATATGCAACTCAACAATGACATGATAGTCACAACATTGAAATGTACATTTTAGACTA
Organism: Nicotiana knightiana; assembly: GCA_005239525.1. Taxonomy (NCBI): domain Eukaryota; kingdom Viridiplantae; phylum Streptophyta; class Magnoliopsida; order Solanales; family Solanaceae; genus Nicotiana; species Nicotiana knightiana. The sequence goes on along the minus strand of MDKJ01028627.1, from coordinate 14,871 downwards.
CATGTAACCAAGGAAAAGTAGGAATCTACCTAATCATACTGCACAAAATTTCAAGTAGACAGTCAAAACACATAGGCATGCTTTCCTAATCTAACACTAGGGTAATTAAACATAATAATATAGTTCAATCAAAGGAAAACATTTTATGAATTAGAAGAAAAACATAAATTTTATAAAAATAGTCTGTGTACGTACTCGTCACCTCACGTACATGACGCTCATAAATCAAACAATAGCAAACATCCTAAGGGGAAGCTCCCACATACAAGGTCAGGCAAGCCACTTACCTCGAACTGCTCAAATCAATCTGAAATCGCTTTCTTGCCATGAGTATCCAACTCTGAATGACCCAAATCTAATCAAACCAATTATTTAATATAAATATAACTACAAGTAACTAATTTAGCTAATGAATTCGAAGCTAAAGCATTAAAATAGGAAAAACGCCCAAAAAGCTTCCCCGGGACCACGTCTCAAAATCGGGTAAAAATCACAAATCACGAACACCCATTCATTCACGAGTCTAATCATACCAAATTTACTCAAATTCGATACCAAATGCTCGATCAAAACCCCAAATTTGGCCTAAGAACTTTTCTCAAATTTTTCAATTTTACCCCAAATCCGAAATTAGATGATAAAATTAAGCATAGATTAGTGAAACTGAATCATAAAGGAGTTAGGAATCAATACCCAAAAACTTCCTCCGAAAATCTCTCCAAATTTCGCCTTCTTCCGAGCTCTCAATCAAATTTTGAGTTATGAACCAAAAATCCTTGATTTTGAACTTTAAATCTGCCTAGATATTTCCTTAATCGCGATCGCGGAAACATCTTCGCAATTGCAAAGAACAACTCGGATGCCTCATGATTTTTTTACTCAACGCGAACGCGTCACTCCCCACGCGAACGCGATGCATTGGCTTCACAGACCTACGCGATCAAGATTGACCTCACGCGATCGCGAAGGGTAACACACAACTCCCCTCTGCCCCCTTATTTCTTCTTCGCGAACGCGACCTGGCCCGCGCGTTCACGATGCATGACCTGACTAATGTACGCGATCACGTCCTAGTCTTTGCAAACGCAAAGAGTTAACCTAGCTGGCCTCTCAATTGCTCTACACGATCGCGAACCTTCTCACACCGCAATCACCAGCTGCAGAACACCAGCAAAAACCAGCCAACTTCTTAAGTCCAAAAATGACCGGTTGAGCACCCGAAACACATCCGAGGCCCCCGGGACCTCGACCAAACATACCAACCAATCCTACAACACCATACGAACTTAGTCGAGCCTTCAAATAACCTCGAACAACATCAAAAACATGAAGTAAGAACGGATTCAAGTCTAATAAACTTTGAACTTTCAAAATTCTACCAACGATGCCGAACACATCAAACCTAGTCTAAATGACTTCAAATTTCACAAATGACACTACGAACCTACAGCCACTTCCGAAATTCCATTCCGGGCTCGATATGACAACTTTCATTACCGGCCGAAATAGCCAAAAATCCAACTTACGCAAATTGAAGCCTAAATCTATTACAGACCTCCAAAACACATTCCGGATGCGCCCCTAAAACCAAAATCACTCAACGGATCTAACAAAATTGACGGAATTCTATTCCAGAACCGTCTTCATACAGTTCCGACTACGGTCCAAATTTTAAGACTTAAGCTTTCATTTAGGGTCTAAGTGTCCCAAAACACTTCGAAACTCAAAATCAATCATCCCGGCAAGTCACAATAGCAGAAATAAGTATGGGAAAAATAATTATTAAGAGATCGGGACTCTAACTCTCATAATGACCCAGCCGGGTCGTTACAAAGACATTGATTCATTAGAGTGTTTTAAGAAAAAAAGGAGGAGGGGAACTTAGAAACTCTCTTATTCTTTTTCTATAAGACACACGAAATCCTCTGCTAACATTTTTTTGACACCAAAGATGTCATCTTCTCCACTCCAATACATCTCTATAGCTCGCCACCTCCTCTCCATCAATGACTACCAATTCTTTCACTTGTCCCTTTTGTCGTCTTTTCTCCCTCCTAGTGTGAGAAAACCTTCATATTCCGAATTTTCGATTCCTCATCACTGTTGACATTGATGCAACCATCGTTTACAATCACGGCGATGTCACCATCTTCTTGACTTTAATCGCAATATTATAAACTGCTTCTTATTTTTGTTTCATTATTTTCGGCCTCGTCGCTGCTGCCGCTATCGGGGATTTCAGAAACGGTTCATATTGTTGGCCTTCTATATTCTTAATCACACTTCAAAGGTAAGTTCGCTCCCTCCCACACTCGATATCATGCATGTTTTCGTTGCCATTACCTATTTTTAGTTGGTTAGAATCTGATAACGATCCTTGTCATGAATATGTGCATGTCCTATAAAATTTCCATATGGGGGCTGGCGATGGTGTAACTATTTGCTTTGTTGGTTCCACGCCTCTCTTCTTTTCTTGCTTCATGTATTTGTGCTTTTACACTCAGTTTGGATCACGGTTTCCTGTCGTTTTATAATGTATCATATTGTACTGTATATTATATCATATCGTTTAATGAATACAATGTTTGGATAAATATATTATTTATTGTTGTTAAGTAACATTTTGATGTTTGGTTTGACTGCATCGTACTGTACTGTAACTGATGAGTTTACTAAATACTCTCAATTATTTTAAATATTTAATTTATCAAGAATTTTATATAAATTATTTAAGAAAATCCATTTCTACTAATTTATCACTAATTATGTCTTATATATAAATTAAGCAATTAAATTTATTCAAATTCTACCGAAATTAGTTGAACAAGTTAATAATATTAAAAATAATAATAAGTACACTATATTCATAATTAGACCATAATAATAAAAAAAATTAAAAAATATGTTAAGTAGACCCCATTCAGGAAAAAGTAAAACAAAACCTTTAGCTGAAGTATGGAGAAGCGGTAGAAGAACAAAACGAGTTTTAACATGTGTAGGTTATTATATAGGTTATATTTGGAATGTTGTCTTTGAGAATTTATATAGGTTATTAGACTTCACGTAGAATTCTATTATAGAATTATATGAGAAAGAGACTTTGCTATTATTTAAAATAAAATAAAAAAGTAAAGGGTAAAATAAAATTATAAAGTAATAAGTTAGGGCATAATTGGAAAGAAAAATAGGAAACAATCCCACCACACCAAATCGGTTCTTTCAAAAAATTTGACTTTTCATTGTTCCAGAACAATGGATTTAACAATACAATACAACCAATTTTAACTAAACAATCAAAACAAACATTATCTGAAAAAACAATATAATACGATACAATAAGTAACAACCATCCAAACAAGCTATTAGTTAATCACATTTTGATTAATGTTGTAGTATCATGCCCACGCCTAGTAATAAACATATGGGATTTGCAACTAATAAACTTACTTTTTACGTGCTTTGTGCTAATAACCGAGTAGTATTGGGACTTTTAGAAATTATTGTGCCTTCTAGAATATGTTACAAAAGGAAATTATTTGGATCTATATTATTAATTGCTTATGAAATTAGAAACCAGTTCTAAGGAAGTTTCAGGCTTCGATCCTTTAGTACGTGAGTATTATGATGTTACTGTAAAAAATATATTTGTCATTGGCCTATTGTTGGTTTTCTTCCCTTTGAGACTTTGGTATTACATTTGAAAAGTATATATATATATGAACACGTTCGTTGCACGTGACCCTTATTAATTGTTACAAACTTTTTAAAATTGAAAATATCCAAAAATATCTAAATGATTTATTAAAAGTTCTATAAAATGGATGTAGCTCTTGGAAGTCAAATGTATTCAAATACTTAATTTTTCTTTTTCCGAAACTAATATCGATATGTAAGAATTATAGTGCCTTAAATCCTACCGAATGATAGTTGGTTTATAAGGATTTGAATTATGTTCTTCTACTTGTCTTATAATCTTCTACTTATATATCGTTGAAACTTAGATTCGAATGATAACAATTAACTTGTGGAATAATTTAACAGTCAACAATGCATTGTAGGTACTACCGTTCACCCTACTATCGTTCACCCTCTTTACTTTGATTATTTATTTCTATAATCTATGATTTCTCTTTATGAAATAAGTTAATAACAATATATTTGATTTACGTCGGAGCCCTTTCACATAACCCATGGCTTCTTAATGGTAAAAGTAAATAGAAGAGGAAGTAAAGAAGTTAAGTCTACTAATGGGCTTGGTAATTAGTCTAACACTTGAATAGCCCTTTCACATAACCCATGGCTTCTTAATGGTAAAAGTAAATAGAAGAGGAAGTAAAGAAGTTAAGTCTACTAATGGGCTTGGTAATTGGTCTAACACTTGAATAATACAGCAAAAGAAAAATAACAAACTTAACCCTATTTTCACTGAAAATCAATAAGGTTAGTATAGTAGCCAAACTTTTCGTAACAAAAGATAGTCATTTTCATGATAAAGACTATGAAAATATTGTATAAATACATGAACAATTGTAAAATTTGCGTGAGACTCATAAAACTAATAGAAAAAGCAAAAATATTACCTCATTTGAAAACTATAGATTGGTATTATGTGTTATTGATAGTTAGCAGGTATGCCAAATGAAAAGAACAAACGGTCAACGTCCATTTTTCCAATTGACAAATGGTCTCACAGTAAGAAGAATTGCTTAATTGATTTCATTGTCCAATCTTATAAGGTGAATGAAAGAGGGAGAGAAGGCTGAAATACATGAATCTATAATAACTGTTGAAAGCTCAAAGGAGTAAACATTGAATGGACATTCTAAAGGTTGAGATAGTATGTACATTTGCAATAAAGTATCGAAAGATGTAAGGAATACTTAGGAGTTGAATAGGCTACATTAAGTATAAATTTATTATTTATTGGAAGGTGACTTTACCTTTTTGTACAAGAAAATTATTGAAGTAGTGTTTATATAATTAATGGGTTATTAAGAAACTAAACTCAAAGCAATAACATAAAACAAGAAAATAGACAAAAAATGTAGAGAGCAAGAGAAGAGAGATTATTATTTCTTCTATGTATTCAAGTGTGTACAATGTGATGCCCAAACCCTCTATTTATAGGATGACATAGGTAATAAAAAGGGATGCCATGAACATGGTATTAACTATTGAGATCATGGGGGAAGATCATGGAGAAGGTTATGGAGGTGTGAGAGTTACAACCATAATAGTAAGAAGTAGTGGGGATAATGGAGAAAAGTAGTGGGAGTAACTTCTTTAGGAGTTATAGACATCCACTATACAATATTATATTTCATAACACTCCCCCTTGGATGTCTATAATAATGTGCCTCGTTAAAATCTTACTAAGAAAAAACTCTGTGGAAAAAAATCTTAGTGAAGGAAAAGAGTACACATATCCTGTAATACGCATTATTTGCCGCCTCATTAAAAACCTTGCAAGAAAAACCCAGTGGGATAAAATCTTAGGAAAAGGAAAAAGAGTACAACACGTATTTGTTTCCCCCTGATGAAAACATCAATTTGTTTCTCCGAGATGACGTGTTCTTATCTTGTATACCAACTTCTCAAATGTTGAGGTTGCTCATGCTTCACAGAACAGAACACCAAATTATCAAGCTAACAAATTTGTCGAACATCTATTTAACCGCTCGTTGAAAATTGTGTCTGATAAAGAACTTTGCGAAACATATGCTTTATTCTGTCTCCTTTAATATATCCTTCTTCCAATTGAGATAAACAAATATCATCGCCTTCACTATTATTGGAATCTTCCCTTCAAGAAAAAGTCACATATTTGTTATGTGTTGAGTCACTTGCTTTTTCAGTTGATAGTATATTGACAGGACTTGAATAAGTATCAACAATTGAGTGCCTTGTGAAATAATAATATGGCAGTACTCTCACATACAAATAGATTGTTTGAAGAACGGATTTCAGAAAATGTCTGCATTTGCATAAACAACAAACCTTGACATTTGTTAGAATAAACAAATCTATATCAAGGATTCCTTTCGCAATATAGTACTAATAGTATTCCATTATCTTAAACTATATCTCGGTAGCATATTTTTATACTCATGGTTCTAGCAAGATACACAGTGCACCAATTGCAATAGATACAAAAATAAATCATATACGCAATGGTTTCTCTAATCCACATAAGGATTTGCTGAAGCTTTATAAATGAATTTCTCGGGAACCTTAATATGCTTCAGAACAGTTTAAATCCTTCAATGATTTACGCATATCAAATTTATCGAGTATTGCTAGACTAAAATCTGAAAGCAACTGTATCCACCCCAAGGGAATATGTTTTCATATAATCAATGCCAGGACATTTACGTAAAATCTTGTGTCACCCCACTGGCTTTATACTTTCAGGTGTTGGGACTATCAATCCAAAACTTCACATTTTCCAAGTGAAGTTAATCTTGATTGCGTATTTTTTATTTGATTGACCAATCATTTATCTGTCCAAATTCCATGATAGATTTGAGCTCAAGATCCTCGTCAATATTAATAATATTGAGTGCTATATTATATCAACAATATCATCGATGATCATTTTATATCGGTTCCATCATCACACAATAAAGACATAACTTATCGACATCTCATTATTTTCAGGTACCTGAGCCTCTTCCATGAGGTCTTAAAAAGTTTTATGTCATGGTGCTCTTAAATAGCACTTGCCTCCTTAGTATGACCATCTTTATCATTTGCTCCACTCATTCTTCAAAGAGTTTTATATTTGGAACCGATTAGTCTAGTATGCTTCATGCGTTCCATAGACTATGTCCGTCATAGACTTTATTCTATTTGGAGCATTAGCAGCTGAAATATAACATTTCGCTTTGGGTCAGCAAATACGCCTGGCAATATTTTGCAAATGAATTATCACTTGAACTTCAAGTTCACATTTTCTTGTACGAGGATCTAAGTACAGTCATAATAATTCATTCCATGATTACTTTTTCAGCTACCCATTTTCTCCCCCTAATGTTGGGATCACCAACACATTTTTCAACCTTCTTTGAGAACACATCTTTGTGCATTGTGATGGCACAATTAAATCATATAGAACATCTATATTTTTGGATGAAATTTATTTGGTTCCTGATCCTGAACCAATCTGACAGGGAGTAGTTATCATAACTTGTTGGCTAGATGCATACAAGTGCTCTTGTATATTAAATAATACATATCATACCAAATTTCTATTTGGAATCTTTGTTCTCATAACCAATGATTTAGCTTAATTGGAGGCATACAATTTCTGTTAAACCAACTTGTATTTAAATCAGCATTACCAAGATAATTACCATATTTATATTCTGGAACTATGCTCTAATAATTTGAGCAATCAACCTTGAAAAATCCAAATTGCAAGTTGATAACAAATGCACATGTGACCATACAATAGATGCATCTATTAAAATCATATAATAGTAAACGGTTCACATGGCAGGTGACTGGGCCCATATATATATCACCTTCTATTCGTTCCATAAATGAAGGGATTCAATCCCAACCTTAACTGGTATATCACGAGAATAAGCAGCACAAGAGAATTCTTGAAGAACCTTCTATTTCTTCAATATATGCCAATGTGAATTCTCAATTAATTTTCGCATCATAGTTGAACCAGAATGGCCAACCGGTCATGCCAACTAATATTTATTTCAGTAAACATTTAATTTACTATGGCATGTGATTCCATCATCATGCTTATACATCTGTAGTACAAATGAAAGAAAAGCCGGGTAACCTTTCATATTTACCCGGTATGACTATTGTAATATGAAGATATTCAATCTTCCTTTCATTTATAGTCTCAATATGCCAACCACTTTGGCTAATACATTTGAAACTTAAGAAGTTTCTTTTGAGACTTACTAAAATATTTATGTCAAGAATAATTTCATTAATCTGGGTAGTAACAAATTTGCTCTTCCGGAGCTCTTAATTGATTTTGTACTACAAGATCTTTTATCACACCATCCATATGGTAAATATCTCTTTCACGGAGAAAATCATATCATAATAATTGTCACGGTCGAAGTCATCATAAGCAAAACCATTCTTGCTTTAAGTTTGTCTTTAATAACCTGTTATAAGGCATGATATAATCTTTTTTTGGCATACCACAAGTACACGACCAATGTCATATTCATGTAATCACATGATAATATTCATTATCTTTATTTCTCTCAAACCTCCCTTAGAGGTGAGTTGTCGTATTTATATAACCATGCATAAGCACATTCTTATGCATATTTTTCATCACATATATATCTTCACATTCACTTTCAGGAATGAGCATGCATTTACAATGCTTATCACAAGTCGCATCCTTTCAAAAACTGGACTAAAATCGTCTGAGTGTGCCTCATATTTCCAGATCTTATTGATACACAATTCCTTCACCTTTGAAGCATTATTTTCACAACCCTTACTGTTCTCCTTTTTACATTTATCATAATGATGACTATATTATTTTGGTTTTTGTTACACTCACGTTCATTGGTCAACCACTTGTTTTCATTAAGACTTATTATGCACCGCTATAATATTCACTTCAAGAATGAAGCAAATCAAGGGGGACAAGCTTCATGCTATTTTCATAAAAAATACATTATTTTCATTAGTCATCATTATATAATCAATATGGTGCATTGAGACTCAAACCCAATGTCTTACCAATATAAAGTCATGTTATTTCATAATGAGTTGGGACTTGAACCAACTCTTATCATCATTGTGCACCACAAATCAAACCAAATGCCTTATTATCATACAATGGCATAATAAGCCAAGTGGACTCGCCGTTGAGCCTATCATGATATACTACTTTCTATAATCAATTTTTTTTCGCGAAATTTTGATAAAAGTTCACATTGATCTTTTTCACGAACAACTACATGATCAAATATAAAAGGAATAAAACTATTTTAGCAATACAAAATTTATTTTGACCACAACATAAATTTAAATTCTTATTATTTTTATAAGATTAGAAACCTTCTCAATAGTTAACAGTTCCATAATCTTGGCTTGCAAACTGTCGGAGCAGTACATATGGGAGATGATGTCAAAGCATCTGAATATGCTCTTGTTTGCAACTCGAAAGCATAGGTACTCCATATATATATATCTGCACAAATAAAAATAAATTGCTAAGTAACACAAATTAGACCAAGTCTTAAATACTAAAGTAAGTTAATTGTAAAATTCATGAAAATTGAAAAATGATGCTCCCTGTATAATAGAAGCAAAAACATTGATATGGCATACGAGATGCCTAGATTTTCATAGGCTCAACCAAATTGATTCAAGGTTGTTGCTCTCATGGAAGACTTTCATCTCTTATAGAAAATATAAGAAGAATATAGCCATTTGTGCTGATAACGTGTTAGAAACTAAGCTCAAAGCAATAACATAAAATAAAAAAATAGACAAAAGATGTAGAGAGCAAGAGAAGAGAGATTATTATTTCTTCTATGTATTCAAGTGTGTACAATGTGATGCCCAAGCCCTCTATTTATATGATGATATATGTAATCCAAAGGGATGCCATGAACATGGTATTAACTATTGTGATCATGGGGGAAGATCATGGACGAGGTTATGGAGGTGTGGGAGTTATAACCATAATAGTAAGAAGTAGTGGGGATAATGGAGAAGAGTAGTGGGAGTAACTTCTTTAGGAGTTATAGACATCCACTATACAATATTATATTTCATAACATGGGTAAGATAGTCCTTAAATGTTTATGAGCTTTTTGGTAATTCAACTTTGACATTTAGAGCTTTCTACTTTTAGTATAATATGATATATATGTAAATATTTATTCCATTTGTTGAAATCTGCTCATATTTTTGTAGAAGAAATTATGAGTACATGAGTTAGTGGAAGAGCAAATTAATATTTCTTCACCTTCACATTATAACTAAGTTGTTTGTAATAGCTGGATCACTGGTAATGTCTCTCATCTTCTTAAAACAAAGTGTAAGAGGACATTATGTCCCTGTCTGATTAGATGGATATGTTTGAGATGCAAAAGAATATGTTATTTAAAATGAAATAGTTCGTAGCATTGTGTTGGTATTTTTCTTTAATTGTTTGAACTAACTTATGCATATTTTCTCACCCATTACGTGTATTCCTCCCCCAAGTTAATCGATAATGTGTGGGAGGTTAAGGACTACGAGATCAAGTCTTTAAATGTTTGATTTTTGTTTTAAATGATAATGCCGATCTTTTTTTTTCTTATATTTACTATTAAATTAATCTTGTTCTTAGTGATGTTAATTGATTTACTATGTGAACTCGTTGCAATATTTGCTATATGCCATCATGTTTTACTTGACTAAGTGTTTTTTAATAGAATAAAATATAACTCATGATGTGCTACCCTTGTTTTTGACCAGCTAGTCAAAATTACTTTCTCTATTTGCTTATGTGTTAATTTTTGACTTCACATTAAAGTCGTCATCAAGGTCAACGACATGTGATTAATAATTGTCACATGACACGCCTTTAAGGTGGCACACATTTTTACCAAATAAATAGTTTCTTGTGTTTGAGCTGCAATTGCCATGGACATTTGCCAGAGTCAACTTCTCCACGGAGAATGAAGTCTATCATGAACCTCTGATGGTTTGCTTGCTTACTAGTGATTGCACTAATAGTTGGTATTTCAAATTGAGTATTAAGTCATTTCTAGTTTTCTTTAGCTTTTTGTGACTGAAAGTTAGTCTTTGGTTTCCTTTACTCTTACTTAATATATCATAGTTGTTATTCAACACTCTAAATCTATATCCCTGCCTGAACTAGGTATACATTAGTTTATTAACTTTATCTGCCTGCTTATGTGCCGTGCTTGCCATAGAACTTGTTTTTAGGAGTGACCTGCTAGGTATGCACTTTTGTACGTGTTGTTTTAAAATTTGGTGAGCACCCAATTCATAACCTCATATGAATGACTAGATCTTGTTTTACGATAAAAACACAAATGTCTTTGTGAGTCCTTTTTTTTTTTAAAGAAATTTCTAATTCTAAGAGTTAGGACCTCCTAACTAATTGATTTCCCCTACGTAGTTACTATTAACTAATTGGTTGCATCTGTAACGACCCAGTCGGTCATTCCGAGATTTTAGCCCTAATTTTCCCATTTCTGCTTCATTCATGTATGTTTCAGCTCTTTTGTGTTGCGTTGGGTTGATTGGTTCGAGTTTTGAATAGTTGTGGAGAGAAATGAGGCACTTAGTCTCTTAAGTTGGTGATTTAGTTGGAAAAGTCAATCGGAAGTTGACTTATAGGTAAATGATCTCAGAATGTGATTTTTAGGGCTCATATAGCTTCATTATGAGATTTGGGAATTAGAACTATGTTCGGAATGTCATTCAGAGGTCCGGAGTAGAATTATGTTTGAATTGGCGAAATTGGATTTTAGCGATTTCTATTGCCAGTGGAAAATTAGCTATACGGGTCGGAATGGAATTCCAGAAGTTGGAACAGGTCCATAGTGTCATTTGGGATGTGTGTCAAATTTTCAGGTCATTCGAACGTGGTTTGGGTGGTTTCGGCATCGTTGGCGAATTTTGGAAGTTTAGAAATCCTTAGGTTTGAATTTTTGATTTGATTGGGTGTTTTGATATTATTTTGAGTGTTCTGAGGGTTCGACTAAGTTGGAATATTGATATATGACTTGTTGGTACTTTTGGTTGAGGCCTTGAGAGGCTCGAGATTGATTTCGGATGATTTTCGGATGGTTGGAAGTTGAAAATGCAGCAAATTGGCTACTGGTGCAGGACTTCTAGGTGCGAAGGCGCAGGTGCGGAAGACCTTGCGCAGACGCGGAAGTAGAGAACCTGGCCTAGGAGTGCAGGTGCAGAGGTTGGATCCCACCTGCGGGCCCGCAGGTTCGTGTAGAAGACCGCAGATGTGAAAATTGGTTTTAAGTGAGAATCTGCACCTGCGAGGGATTTTTCGCAGGTGCGGCGCTGCAGGTGCATTGCATGGGGTCGCAGGTGCGAGAGTATTGGGCAGAACCTATATAAGGTTGCCTTCGCGAATTTTCACTCATTTCTTCACCGTTATTGACGGATTTTGGAGCGTAGAACTGGGATTTCAAGGGGTAATTAAGTGTATTCAGTGAGGTAAGCTACTTGGACCTTGTATCTTGTGTTTATAACGATTATTCCATTGTTTAATTATGTTTTTGTGGAGAAATTTTGGAGATTAGGGCTTGAAATTGGAAAGTATAAATTGGGGATTTGAGGGGCCATTTGGGGTCCGATTTTGATGTATTTGGTATGTATGAACTCATGGGAGCATAAGGATTCTAGTTTTGTGATTTATTTGGAATCAGAGACATGGGCCCGGGGGTCGAGTTTGGCCAATTTCGGAATTCTTGATGTAAATTGATTATTTTCGAGTGGGCTTTGTTCCTTTAGTATATTTTGATGATATGAATCTGTTTTGATTAGATTCAAGGCGCATTGAGGCCGAGTCGAGGGGCAAAGGAATTGCGGAGTAGTTTTTTATCCGGTTTGAGGTAAGTAACGATTGTAAATCTAGACATGAGGGTATGAACCCCCCGGTATTTCATATTGCTTTGATAAATGAGGTGACACACATGCTAGGTGATGGGCGTGTGGGAGGGCACCAGTAGGGATTGCGACTTGGTCCGTCCCGTAGCGACTATTAAGTCACGTATCTGATTTGAAATCATATGACATTCCGTATTTTAGAGATTTATACTATATTTTGGGGCTGTATGCCGTGTTTGGGGCCTTGTGCCGACCTGTTTGGGCCCTCATGGGTGTTTTACAACTATTCTCACACTGTTTTTGATAGAAAATATAATCTCAGTCATGATTTATACTTGTTCACTGTTCATTCCTATTTATCACCCTGTTTTCAAACAAATGAAAGATATTTTTTGGGTTGAGTCCTCGTGATTTGTGATGAATTGCCAGGCTGGCTCGTGAGGGTGATGACTGAGTGAGGTCGAGAGCCAGATTGTGAGGATAGTGATGGATCGGGCTGCACGTTGCAGCGTTATATATATTGGATCGGGCTGGACGCCGTAGCGATATAGCGCATGGGCTGAAAGAGCCCCTCCGGAGTCTGTACAACCCCAGTGAACGCAGTCGACTATTTATGGATCGGGCTGCACACCGCAACGGTTACTATATGGTACCTATTGAGCGTGAGTGCTGAGTGTGAGTGGTGTTTGACGAGAGATGAGTCACGAGTGACTGAGAGGCTTGCCCGAGAGGCTTTATTTGTGAGTGACACTGTGCCCGAGCAGCTTATTTGTTATTAAACTATTGTTTTCACTCTTCTTTACATTTTAGCATATAAACGATAAATGTTGAACCAATGTTTTATACGAGATTTCGAAAGGGAAAACTGGAGTTTTTATGAAACATTCAGAACGTAGATTCCTCACTTGATTTATTGATTTCCACTGTGATGTTTTATACGTCAATACCACACAAGAGGGGGAGGGAGTGATTTGCGTGGTGTCCAATTTTTCGAGTGTTGACTCAATAGAAGAACCTTGTTCTTCTTGGTGTTCCAACTTCTACTAGTGTGGAATAATAAATGCATTAAAGTAAAAATACAGAAATTTTTACGTGGAAAATACCTGGCTCAAAAGGTGAAAAAACCACGACCTACTCCTCAGTAGGATTTTCCCAAACTCTTCACTAAAACTCTGAGCCAAACAACATTTACAAAATAAACTCTTTTGTAAACCTAAGGACTAACTCAAATCCCTTTGTAGCATTCTAGTCTCTAGCTAATTGCGACAAGCTTCAAGTTAACTCTAACTTGAACAATGTGTACCTATTACAATTGCTTATAATAAAGCTGAAAGATACAATATTAAATCACCTACTACAACAAACTAGACTCGAACGACAAACATATGGAACTGGTTCTTCTAGCTGGTCAGTAGCCTTTGTATTGCAGAAGGATTCTGCTTGCAAAAATTCTCTGGTAATTTTGTCTTCAATTCTTGCTTCAATTTTGTCTTTGTGCGAATAATCTTCAGTAGGAATACTTCAACGTTATATATCACCAGAAGTTAAGATGTTCTTGTTTAGTTCTAATGCAACTCTTCCTTGGTGGAAGAGTTTGTGTTTAGCTTAACTTCCTTCCTTTATTTTTGTCCTTTCTGAACTCGAACTCTAACCCCTTATCAATTTGCAACCTTTTCGCATTAGGAGACAACCTCTTATTTCATGGATAATTCACAGATCACGTTTATCTCCTGTACATGTACGGTTATTGTGCCAATTGGTTCGTGATGCGAGACTAAATTGCATAGTTTTACATGTGATATACCTTATATTTGAGGTGCATTAATGATAAAAATACACTTGTTATGTGCTTAATGGAGTTTATTTCATGTTTAGGTGAATTGGAGATGGAAACGGAGCTAAAGGGATGCAAATACGTCGAAACATACGCGAAAGGAGACACCCGAGCGATAGCCGGGCGACAGAGCCCTACAGCCTGACCCTACCTGGCGTTAGCCAGGCCTTAGGGCTGAAACGCCAGCCCTACCCTGGCGTTAGCCAGGCGTTAGGGCTGAAACGCCAGTCGTAGACGCCAGGCCTTTGGGTCCAAACGCCCGGGGTTCCCAGTTCGGCTAAATCCGAGTTTTGACGAGTTTAAGTGTTTCCCGGTTGAAACAGAAGTCTCCTACACGGTTAGGGTTCGCCCTAAACATATAAATAGACTCCTAAAACACAGACACGGTGGAGATTCGAAGAGATTAGAAGAGGATACGGACGGCAAAACATCGATTTGTACAGATTTTCTTC
>ML400478.1:32640-65982 GCA_005239525.1 Nicotiana knightiana | reverse complement strand
TCAGTCTTTAAGAATCTTAAATTTTCAAACGTTTTTACTTCCTTTTTAAAACTAGGGTTTCTCAGAACCCTTTTTATGCCTGTTTAAAGCTAAGTTTTTCTTTTTGTTTGAGTCTATTCTTTGCATATCATAACTGATTCTATGACTTTTGCTAGCTTTTATCTCGTTTATGTTAAAAACCCTAATTTTCCTAGGCTTCTATATGTGATTCTATGTATTAGCATGACTGTTCGTCTCTCTTTGCTTGAGTTTCTGAGATTACATTGTTTTGAATGTGTTCTACTGAGTTTTCTTAGCCTAACTTATGCTTATGACTATCTAGGTTGTTCAGATTTGCATCTTTCTACTAGCACTTGTTTGACACGCTGGTTTACTATGTCTGAGCATTCTCGTCTATTTATATGATGAATATAGAATTGTGACTCTTACTTGATTGATTCTGGATTCCATACTTAGGGGGGGGTCGATTGACAGACTTTCCTTTAAACCCTCAATTTCTTTTCAGAATTAATTGATTCGCCTGTGGTGCTTTATTCTTATTGTCTATTTCCTTAACTGGAATATTTTTGAACTTAGCCTTAATTGTTTACCCTATACTTAATGAACTATGATTCTTTCCTTATTTGGTCATGTTCTAATTTTATTTTCCTTATGTGTTATTGGTTTTACCGTTTAAGTTTTTGAAATCCATTGACTTGAGGGAACCGTGTCATTGATTTCCTGACTGATTGATTCTGAGTCCTTTGATAACCACGCCATTGTGATTCTTACCATATTTTGATACTCATTTCTCAATTATAAAAGTTCTAGATTTTCATAAACACAGACACACACTTGTGGTTAAAAAATCTCTCTCACATAAAAGCTCTCTGCTCTATTACTCGGGTTCTTTGTTCTTATCTACTGTTAGCCGGCTACAAGCCAAGGCTAACCATTGTGCTCTTTCTCTTGTTCTCTCATTCTGCTTGCTTTCCTCTTCACTGGTATGTCTTATTTTAAATTTAAAGCTTCATCAACAACATGATTCTCTACTCGTTTCAGTTCTTATTATTCTTAGTCTGTTTTTACTTATGGTTCTTCTGTGAAACTTACAACTAGAATACATCCTCAGCATGTTATTATCTCTTTTGTCCTGTGTGTTTTGGGCATATCTATTAGCTGTTTTCATGATTGTGTTGTACCCTAATCCCTTGATCCTCTCTATGTGACTCCTTTATGGTTGGTTTATGGCTATGTCAAAGTAAGTAATCTCTGATCATTTCCAAACCATTCCTAGATCTTTCACTGGATTGTTTACCATTATATGTTCTACCTGTTCCCATCCCCATTACCACTGCTTGTAATGTCTGAACCTATTGTAATGCTGTGTGTTTTGGCTGTGCATCTCTGATGCTATGTGAAGGTTGTTCCTTACTCGTCTCTTTTTTTAAAAACTGTTTTTGCCAAACAAATTCTCTGGTTTATGAACTCTCCTTCAAAACTCTTCTATTTTTTCAAACTCACTTCTGGGACTTCACATTATTCCTTGAGACCTAGGTTCCACCTCCTCAGTGTAAGCATTGCTTAGGGAATCTATCGAGTTCCCTCTGAACTTTGACACACTGAGGCTGGTATTTCCACACTGCACATGCTTATGTTTGGCAATTATATCTGGGTGCTGGTATTGGCCAGGGACCCAAGAGGGCCCTAGGGAGCTTTGCCACACACAGACCATGTAAGGCTGTGAAAATCAAAAGGATTGAGGTTGGAAGAATGGGCCTGATTGAAGGCTCCCTATAGAAGCAACTTCTTATTTTCATTTTAATAATGTAATTCGTTATTCATGGCCTGTAAGTATCTAAAAATTAATATTTGAGGCTGGATGGTGATTATGGGAGGGGATTATGCATGCTTAGATAGGTACAGGTAGAAATCATGACTATAAGATTTATTACCTACGTGTGCAATAGTATCATGTTTAGGACATGCGTACCATGCTTTAGAAATCATGTTTAGTTCCTTATTTCATCATGTCTACTATATTCATGTCCTCTTATAAGTCCTGCTCATAGTTAATAACTATAACAAAGTAATGAGCTGCTATAACGTTACTGCTGCTGCATTTTTCATAAGCACTACATTTAGAAACCATGTTTTAGGTACCCATGTGTGTATTAGATACCATGTTCTCTAGGATTTTGCGTTCAACATGTTTGTTATTCTGTTGAACACCTAGTCAGTATGTATGAAATCTAATAACCTCGTTAAAACTGTGTAAAAATGGCTAAAAATGTTTCTGCAAATTCAACATTGTCTTCAATGTATTCCATGTCTTTAAAATCAGGGTTAAGGACTTGCATTTCACTAATTTTGATTCTCATAATACAAATAATCAGTATTACGAACGCCTAGGCAAACCTTAGGCCTAATGACATAAAAATCAATCGTTCTATGTCTTGCTTGTATTAAAAGTGATCCTTAGAACTAATCAGTCTCTTCTGAAAACCTTAGAACCTGACTATTTGTCACTACTTTTACTCCTGCAACTGATGGATTTTCAAAATGATTCTCCTTTTCTGAAGTTAATGCAAATCATTCTGTTTTTTTCCAAATCATTGCTCTATTTTTTAAATTACTGGTTCTTGAAATTGTGTACTGACTCTCCTTTTACTAAAACTCCTTTAGACTGCTGATTCTTGCTCTATGTTGAATTAGTGGATTTCAAAGTTAGTCACTCCTTTTCGAAATCACCCTTTGTTATTTTAAAAGTCCTGCCTCACTTCCAATTACTAGCTTTTCTGGAATTATTCAATTGTTTTACTGCGAAAAGTATCTAAGCTGCAGTCCATTTTAAAATCCTGCTCCTGCCTTTGATATACTGGATCTCCAGAATCCATCACTCTTTCCTGAAAACTACTCTGTTTTAAGTGAATTTCCTGTTTATTAATGAGTTTTCAAAATCACTCCCTTTTGCTAAAACACGCTGAGACCTACTGCTTTCCAACTTAAAACTCCTGCTTTAAATCCTGTCTTTGAGACCTTGGTTGTTTTTGAGACGTGCTATTTATGTGTTTACTTGTCGAGGGATTTGTGAGCCCTTTAACTGCCTTTATGTGTTCCTATATCTGTAGTCCTATTTGTTTTACATGTCGCTTAGAATTTTATCCTTTTAAAGCCTAGGGGTTCAGCCTAGTACCCATATTGTAGGATTAGTAGTCCTAAATACCCTCTGGTACTTATAGGATAGGACAGGTAATAGCACGCAATAAGCTTTCGTGATCAGCACGTGCATTTTAAATAACCTCTACGGGGTAGGAAGGGTAGAATACGGATATGATGACCGGTGCGCTAATACCACGTGTATCCCCTCATAGAGGATGTGACATACTGATTATTGCATTCATGTGATCCGTATTACTTTAAAACCTAGTACAATTCTTTTCAAATGTTTTTACTCTAATGTTTCCCAAAACCTTTAATGAGTTTTATACTTGTTTGAAATCCTCTCTTATATGAACCTTACTTTCTATTTTTTTACCGTCAAAATTCACAAAACTTCATGGCTGGGACCCACAGTTGTGGATCTTGAGGGGTTCCTAACACCTTCCTCTTAGGATAACTTCAAGCCCTTACCCAATCTCTTGTAATGCAAACTAGTTCTTGAGTTATCTACTCTAGGTTCCCTAACGCACCACAAAATTGTTAGGTGGCGACTCTTCCTTAAACCTCGTCCTTTAAGGAGTTGTCCAAAAATGGCATAGACCCAATCTCTCCGCACCTGACCCGTGTAAGGAAAAAGGGGGCGCGACAGCATGGCGACTCTGCTGGGGATCTTCCCTAGGCTTACACCATTACCGGTTGTCTTGTGAATTTGGACCTTTCAATTTCTGTTTAAATGTTTATACCTTTTCCTATTCCCCGTTATATGTGATTAAATTTTTAATCCCCGCAAGTATTTCTTTCGCCTAAACAAAACTGACGTATCTTCGTGTTTTCTTTGTAACTGCTTTCAATTATAACTGCTGTATTTCCTTTCTTTAACGCTTCCCTCAATTTGAAGATACATTCCTACTTGTTTAAATGTTATTTATTGCATATCATGCTACGCATTCATCTTTCACTCGTGCCAAACAAAAATCCTATAGCAACCTTACTCTATTGTATGTTGCATGCATCATGGCCAAACCTAGCTAACGTGTTGTCCGCACAACAACCTTTAAGATGGCCTTGTCCAAAGTCCATTGGGTTTCCCTGGAACCCAAACGAACACCTTCACGTTCTGTGCATTTATTTGGAGAACTAAATGCTCATGCTAATTATTGATGTTAAATAGCCGAGTCTGGTAGGGGTAAGGGCCTAACCTGTTTGTTTTTCAGAAATGAGGCACGAGGTCCCCAGATTCGGCATGGACATCACCTCCACCCAAAGGCTAGCACACTTGGAGCGAGGCATAGTCGACTTAGAGGAGAAGTTCATTAGGAGGATCGAGACCTGTCAGAAGGCCGAGGGAGCCGAAGGAGGAATTCTAGCCAGGACCTACTTGCTGCTAGGACTCCGCGAGATGGTGAAACTGATCAAGGAGAGCAGAGATCCCGAGTCTTGGGAATGTCCTTCTGGGACCAAGTAGATAGGATTGTCTTTACTTTGCCTTCTGATGTTATAAGGCCACAGGCCATTAGTGACATTTTATATTTTTCGCATTCTTAGAGTCGTGTTGGATTTGTCTATTTTATTATCAATAAAATGAGGCATTTAGCATCTTGAGTCCTCCAAATTAATTTGTAGCTAGACCTACCTCGGGCTCAAGAGGTTCCCCAATTTAGGATACGCTTTACATTTCTGCACTACGTATTTAAATATCGCAATATTTTATGACTCTTCACTAACTTCATTACTTTTTGTTTTTGTTTTCTTTATTTATTATTCCCCTCCCCAAAGGTTATTTCGTGCATTCTGGCATCATCCGCCTACCGCACAAGATCGAAGGGCCCTCCTCCTACTCCTCCTCCTAGTCCCCCCAAAGGAAAAAACAAGGGTAAAACTAAGATGGAAGAGGCAAGCGGGTCAAAAAAGACAATAGGGATGAACAGGTTGAGATCGCTGATGGTCGAGGTATTCAGGTTCTGCAAGAGGGTATGTCTCCACTGGAGAAGAAGCTGCTGAAGCTCCAGGAGGAACTTGACCAAGTCAAGAATTTTGCTCACCAATCACTTTTCCTCAATGTTCTGGATGTCCACTTCCCAAATACTCCAAACCCCACTTTACTACAAAACATCCCTAAACAACCGAATCACCCCAAGGACCAAGTCCCTCCAGCACAATGTAATGCCTGTCACCATAACACTCCACCTCTCGAGGATCAGACAAAAGACTATTTCCAGGCCTACAATAATCCAATTTATGTGGAAACCATGGCCCATTCCACACTGCATACCCCTGAGTCTGACGAGAATAATAGGCTCATCAGGAATTTGGCCGAGGAACTCAAGAAGTTGACCAACCGAGTTCAGGGCGTCAAAGGAGTTAAAGGGATTGAGGGGCTGAACTATGAAGATCTTTGCATACAGCTTGATGTCAAACTGCCCGAGGGGGACAAAACCTCCTAATTTCGAGATGTTCGATGATACTGGTGATCTAAGAGTCCATTTGAGAACTTACTGCGACAAATTGGTTGGCGTAGGAAAAGATGAAAGAATCTGCATGAAACTCTTCATGAGGAATTTGAAAGGAGATGCACTGTCCTGGTACATCAGCCAGGATCCAAAGAAATGGACTAATTGGGTAAGCATGGCAATAGACTTCATGGATCAATTCAGGTTCAACACGAAGAATGCTCCGGATGTCTTCTACATCCAGAATTTAAAGAAGAAGCCAACGGAGAGCTTTCGCGAGTATGCTACTCGTTGGAGGTCAGAAGCTGCCGAGGTTAGGCTAGCCTTAAAAGAGGAACAAATGAAGAAATTCTTTGTACGATATCAGGATTCTCAATATTACGAGCGGCTGATGATGGTCGAAGGTCACAAGTTCTCTGACATCATCAAATTGGGAGAGCAAATCGAAGAGGGCATCAAAAGCGGTATGGTTACCAACTTTGAAGCTTTACAGGCTACTAGTAAAGCTCTACAGTCAGGTGGTGTGTCCAAGAAAAGGGATGTAGGAGCCATAATGGTTTCCCAACAAACCAAGTCCCCGCCCAAATACCAAGTATACCCAGCACCCTCATTCACATACCAACCAGCTCCAAGTTACCAAGCACCTTCACCTCAATACCAAGCACCCTCACTTGCATATCAAGCTCCACAACCCACATATCATCCTACCTCGCCCAGATACTCCCAACCAGCCCTCGTTTACAATGCCTACAATACCCAACCTTCTCACTACCAATCACCACCTACTCGCCAAAACTTCCTAAGACCTCACCCTAACTTCGACCGTCGCTCTCCAAAATAGTATACTGCCATAGACGAGCCCATTAATCAACTATATGAAAGACTCAAAGCCGCCGGTTACGTCACACCCATTCCTGTTGCCACCCTTGAGAACCCTTCTCATTGGATCAACCCAAGCAAATCCTGTGATAACTACTCTGGCATGAAGGTACACATCATCGAGGAATTCCATTCCTTGAAAGACAAGATACAAACCCTCATAGACAACAAGATCATTGTAGCCAAGGACCCTGCTCCTAATATTTGAAATAATCCACTGCCAGACTATAAAGGCAGTGTCCATATGATTGAAGTAGATGATGATTGGGATCCTGAGGGATAAATAGGGATGATTGCAGAGGGTGACCCGAAGAAGCCCGCAATTACTCTCAACCCAATTGTGGTTCAGATGCAGCCATCCGAGGATGCTGAGGTAAACATGTCCATTCCACTCGAGTTTGAATCGAGACCGCCTGCAAAGGAAAAGGCCCCAGTGCAGATCGAAGTTGAGTTTATATGACCACTCGAAGTAGCAGTCCGACCACCTATAACATATACTCCGGTGGGAATGAGGATGACCACACCTATTCCAGTGGAAACGTCAATAACACCACCCTTTTACTCAAACGCCGTCCCATAGGACTACACAGCTGAAGCAAGGAGAAAGGGTAAAAGCAAGTATGAGGAAGCCATTGCTTCTAGCGAGCAATAGCTGAATCTAGCGAGCAGGCCGCCAACCGTCCTCCCACCATTGAGACAGGTTCAGACAATCATTGGAGAATGATCCAAGCCAAGGAGTACTAAATCCTCGACCAGTTGAACAAGACACCAGCTCAGATATCTATCCTATCTCTATTACAGAATTCTGAGATGCACAGGAGCGCCTTGCTGAGAGTGCTGAGTCAGGCATCTGTACCAGACAATATCACTAGCGGGGAGATGGCAAATATGGTGGGCCAGGTTCTGGAAAGCCACAAGATTACTTTCCATGAAGATGAGTTGCCGCTCGAGGGGTTGGGGCATAATAGAGCACTACACATCACTATGCAATGTGAGGACCACTTCATTACAAGGATCTTAATTGATGGAGGTTCCAGCCTTAAAATTTGTCAGCTGATCACACTCAAGAAATTGGGAAAAAGTCTACATGATATAAAAGAAGCAGAGATCAATGTAAAGGCCTTCGATGGTTCACAGAGGTCCACTATGGGAGAAATCACCTTGTGCTTACAGATGGGACCAACCTGGTTCGATGTAGACTTCCAAGTGATAGACGTTCCTGCATCCTACAACTTTATGTTAGGGCGACCTTGGATACATGCTGCTGGAGCCGTGGCATCAACCATACATCAAGCGTTGAATTTTGAATGGAATCATCAAGAGGTAATAATTCATGGCGACGGTAGCAACCATATCTACGGTCGCCAGACTTTTTCGGTCATTGATGGGAGAAGGAAGCTGGGTGGAGAAATCTACCACAACATTGAACGAGTTAACACCATTGATAAGGAGAAATGGTGGGACAGTAAGATCGAGAGAATCTTGAACTTGAAAGGATATGATCCAGACAAAGAGATTGGTAAAAATCTCCAAGGAATAACGAAGACAATAACACTCAAGAAGCACGGTACGCCTCACCTGGAGAAAACGTTCCAGCAAGTTGATATCATCTATGGGACAGACGAAGAGGAAGCATTTGCGGCAATGGGGGATTTATTTCTGGACGACGAGAACATGGACTGTTGTGTCATTCTTGAAGAGGAGGGTAGGAAGTCCCTTCCATACAGGTCGTGAGTAGAGGATCATATGTCAAGGATTAATCTGTCAGGAGGACAAAAGCTCGTCGAGCCTCGGGGTAGCAAGGCTAACAAAACAAGCATTTATTTACAGCTTATTTATTTAAAACGTTTTCTTCCTTTTCGCATTTTTAATTTCTGCAAGAAAGAGCTCCTATGTTCAAAGGATTATTCAATCTATCAAAGCATTTCTACTTTCTTTATAAATCTCATATTTCCTTGCTACTGTTTTTCTCCCCATTACTTTATTTACACAACATTACTATTACTTATCTTGATGAACCGACGACTGTGACATGCATCGAGGCAACGCAACAAACAGATTCCGATTCAGACGAGGATGATATACCTGAGGATATCGCTAAAGAGGTCGACAACTTTGAGAATAGACCTAAGTCTAACTTGGACTAGACTGAGGTTGCCAACCTGGGAAACGCAAAAAACATCGAAGAAACACGCATCAGCGTTCATCTGTCGCCATTAGAAAAGGAGGAATATACAAAGTTTTTAAGAGAACATAAGGACATCTTCGCCTGGTCGTATGATGACATGGCTGGTCTTAGTACATCTATTGTGGCCCACAAGTTGCCAACCGATCCGACATGCCCACCGGTGAAGCAAAAGCTCAGGAAGTCCAAACCATACATGAGCTTGAAAATCAAAGAAGAGGTCACCAAGCAGATCAACGCCAGGGTTCTCCGGGTGGTTGGATACCCGACATGGTTAGACAACACCGTGCCTGTGCCAAAGAAAGATAGGAAGGTTAGAGTCTGTGTCGAATACTGGGATCTCAACCGGACTAGTCTGAATGACGACTTCCCCTTGCCAATATACACATCCTAATTGACAACTGCATCAAGCATGATCTACAGTCCTTTGTAGATTGTTTCCCTGGCTACCATCATATTTTGATGGATGAGGAAGATGCTAAGAAAACGGCATTCATTACGCCGTGGGGAGTGTATTATTACAAGATGATGCCATTCGATCTGAAGAATACATGGACTACCTACATGAGAGCTATGACTACTATATTTCATGATATGATTCACAAGGAGATCGAGGTATATGTGGACGACGTCATCATCAAATCAAGGAGAGTTGCTGACCATATGGAAGATCTGAGGAAGTTCTTCAACAGGTTAAGGAAGTACAATTTGAAACTTAACCCTGCAAAGTGTGCATTCGGGGTTCCTGCTGGCAAGTTACTAGGGTTCATTGCCAATCATCGAGGAATAGAACTGGATCAATCAAAGGTCAAAGCCATCCAAGAATTGCCGCCACCAAAAAACAAGAAGGATTTTTTTAGTTTCCTTGGGAGGCTCAATTACATCAGACGGTTCATAGCCCAGTCTACCGTCATTTGTGAACCAATTTTCAAGATGCTGAGAAAGGATGCTGCAACCAAGTGGACCGAGGGTTGTCAAAAAGATGTCGACAGAATCAAGGAGTACCTTTCAACACCACCAGTCCTGGTATTACCCGAGCCAGATAGACCTCTGTTGCTTTACCTTGCTGTGTTAGATGGAGCTTTCGGTTGCGTTCTTGGGAAACATGACGAAACAGGAAGGAAAGAGCAGGCCATTTACTATCTTAGCAAGAAATTCACTCCATATGAAGCCCGGTACTCTTTATTGGAACGCACTTGCTGTGCTCTGACTTGGGTCGCACAAAAGTGTAGGCACTATTTCAGTGCATATACAACGTACCTCATATCAAGGATGGATCTGTTGAAATACATCTTTCATAAGCCCATGCCCAATGGCAAACTGGCCAAATGGAAAATCCTGTTAAGTGAGTTCGACATTATTTACGTGACTCAGAAGGCGGTCAAGGGACAAGCATTAGCAGATCATCTCGCTGAAAACCCTGTGGACGGGGAATACAAACCATTAAAAACGTATTTCCCCTATGAAGAAGTGTCATTCGTAGGAGAGGACATTGCAGAATCCTACGACGGTTGGAGGTTGTTCATTGATGGGCCGCAAACTTCAAAGGCATAGGTATTAGGGCAGTCTTAATATTAGAAACCGGTCAGCACTATCCAGTATCCGCCAAATTCAGGTTCCCCTACACCAACAACATGGCTGAATATGAGGCCTGAATCTTGGGACTCAACTTGGTCATCGACCTGAACGTTCAGGAGTTACTACTGATTGGTGATTCATACCTATTGATACACCAAGTACAAGGAGAATGGGCGACCAAGAATTCCAAGATACTGCCATATCGGCATCGTGTACAGGAGTTGAGAAAGAGGTTTACAAAGATAGAGTTCCGGCACGTCCCCAGAATCCAAAATGAGTTCGTCGATGCATTGGCTACCTTATCATCCATGATCCAGCATCCAGACAAGAATTCCATTGATCCCATCCCAGTGGGGATCCACAATCACTCGGCCTACTGCACACATGTTGAAGAACTAGTAGAAGGAAAGCCTTGGTTTCATGATATCAAGGAGTACTTGGCAAAGGGAGAATATCCAGAACTTGCAAACGCAATTCAGAAATGCACACTTCGAAGGTTGTCAAACAATTTCTTTCACAGCGGAGGGATCTTGTATAGGAGGACTCCTGATTTGGGTTTACTAAGGTGTGTCGAATCAAAAGAAGCAACAAAACTATTGGAGGAGATACATGCTGGTACATGCAGTCCTCATATGAACAAGCTCGTTCTAGCAAAGAAGATACTTCGGATTGGTTATTTCTGGATGACCATGGAAACGGATTGCATCCAGTATGTCCGAAAATGCCACCGTTGTCTGATACATGGGGATATGATAAAGGTACCTCCCAGTGAGCTTAATGCAACAAGTTTGCCATGGCTATTCGCCTCTTGGG
This sequence comes from Nicotiana knightiana, assembly GCA_005239525.1. NCBI lineage: Eukaryota > Viridiplantae > Streptophyta > Magnoliopsida > Solanales > Solanaceae > Nicotiana > Nicotiana knightiana. Next base: position 54,936 of record ML400478.1, on the reverse strand, counting down.
GCATGGATGTTATTGGACAAATCGAGCCTGCCGCCTCCAATGGATAGAGGTTTATTCTGGTTGCCATTGATTACTTTACCAAATGGGTCAAAAAAGCCTCTTACAAAGCAGTTACTAAGAAAGTCATGGCTGACTTTGTCCGCGACCGCATAGTTTATCGATTCGGAGTTCTAGAATGAAGCTGGGCCTCATAGACGGAAAAGAATGAACGCAGTTTGTCATGATCAGCGTTATCAGAACAGAATGACCAGAGCCTTCAACAAGAAAGTCAAACCAAGATGATTCACACCGGGGCAGCTGGTGTTAAAGATATCTTTCTGCATCAAGACGAAGCCAAAGGGAAATTCTCTCCCAATTGGCAAGGCTCGTACATGGTTCACCGAGTGCTGACAGTAGGAGCACTCATACTTGCAGAAATGGGTGGAGAAATCTGGCAAAGCCAAACAACTCAGATGCAGTCAAGCGCTACTATGTGTAACTTTCATGCTTTTATCAAATGTTGTAAATTGAACTACGCCTGACCTGATTCCCTTTTAAGAGGGGATACGTAGGCAGCCCTATGGGTTCGTTCACATTTTAATAAAAATTTCATTTCCCTCACGAATGGAAACTCAAAATTCTGAAGTAAATGCAGATGAGCACCGCACAAGAAACAACCAGAAGCATTCACCCATCAAACTGGGGCAGAATTTTGAGGAGGACCCTCAAAGTTCCATGGCAAGAAAGGTTTCAATGTCTTGAACCGCGTCGTGATCGTCGGTTCATCCAAAGAAATTACTTTAAATTATATGTTATATTTTTATAAAACCATGCATATTTGCTTCTCAAAACAGCTTGTTTAGCAACGCTACGCCTGTGATATGAACAACGAAGTCCTCATTATCAAGAAGACATGCCGAGCTGAGCCAGTGGGGATGCGAACTAACCCTCCCCTTTACAGACCTCACAATTTTTCTTTGGATGCAGGAACAAAGATGGCAAAAGCGCAGAACACATTACTATCTTCGCAAGATGCATATTTCTTAAGGACATGCTCTCAAACTCGCCGCACATGCCGACGCCTACTATCATCACAAACAACGCTTATTCACCACAATCGTATCACCGCATTTTATCATCAACTAAGAACTTTTACCGTCGTTCATTTTCCCACACTGCATAAGGCTATTCTGCCTTTCGAGACTAAATGATGTCTCCCCCCGCAGTTTTTATTTCTTGCATTGTATAAGGCTATCATCCTGCCTTCCGAGGTTCTACGTTACTTCCCCTGCATTTTATTTCTTGCACTGCATAAGGCTATCATCCTACCTTTCGAGGTTCTCGCTACCTCCCCTGCATTTTATTTCTTGCACTGCATAAGGCTATCATTCTGCCTTCCGAGGTTCTACGCTACCTCCCCTGCATTTTATTTCTTGCACTTCATAAGGCTATCATTCTTCCTTTCGAGGTTCTACGCTACCTCCCCTGCATTTTATTTCCTGCATTGCATAAGGCTATCATTCTGCCTTCCGAGGTTCTACGCTACCTCCCCTGCATTTTATTTCCTGCATTGCATAAGGCTATCATTCTGCCTTCCGAGGTTCCACGCTACCTCCACTGCATTTTATTACCTGCATTGCATAAGGCTAATATTCTGCCTTCCGAGGTTCTACGCTACCTCCCCTGCATTTATTTCCTGCATTGCATAAGGCTATCATTCTGCTTTCCGAGGTTCCATGCTACCTCCCCTGCATTTTATTTCATTGCATAAAGCTCCTATCTACCTCTTCAAACAAACCACCTTTCGTGACGTTATTTATTTATTCTTCTCTCGGTCTAAGCTCTGCCGATATTTTCTTTTTCAATTCGCAAGACTAAACTCTGTCTTGTTAGTGAACTGCATTCTTTATGGGCTGAAATATCGCCAACTTGTCCAAAGGCGTCATCGTTCGAAGGCACCATCTTCATGGCACGAGAACATCATTTCATGGCTTGAGGATCTCTTTTATTCAACTTGCATATTATTATTAAAAGGCAACATGGTTCAGAGGCACCATCCTCATGGCCCGAGAACGTCATTTCATAGCCTGTGAATCCCGCACCAAGCGATTCATGGCCTAGGACATCATGGTCTAAGGACAATCATCCTCAATTGTCCAAAGACAACATTCATAGTCCAACGGGAACTTGCATCATGTTTATATTATGCACGATATATGCTTGTTATTTGCTTGCAGGTAATCCGGCCGGAACAACCAACCAGGCAGGAGCAGAATGCTCTAGTTCTCCGATACAACTCCGTAAGACCTTCCTACTTTACCTTACCTCGCACCTTGCGTCCGTTCTTGTGAAACATCAACGGTATATTTCGCCGATGATTCAGGAACTACATACGACCTGATTCCTATAAAACCAGAGATATGTAAGCAGCTCCGAAGTAAGGGTGCGACCTAATTCTCTCCCACGAATTCCTCTCGATCAAAATTGGCCATCATATCTTTACCCGACAACTCTTTCATCTTTCTCGGGTAAAGAGGGGCAGCTGTTGATACCCAATTTTTCCTCAAATTATATTTTAAACTTGCATATAATCCCTCAAAATTACTCTTTGTAATAATGCGTGTTTTTTCCTATTTTTATTAAATTATTTTTCTGTTTATTTTAATATTTCATAATTTTAAAAATATTTCCCTGCTCTGTATGTTATTTATAATCAAATTTTTATCTAGTGAAACTCAATTATTTCACAAATTAGCCAATTGGGTCTTATTTAATTTCAATTACAATAATTTTACAATTATGGCCCAATTGGACATTTTTGCACTATTTCAATTCGAAATTTAATGCATTTTTACACTTAATATTAGTTAATTACTGTAATTTTACCTATTTAAACTTAATTTCATTTTGTATAAAATTATTAGCTATTTTAATTAATTAATTATCTGTTTTATGGGTATTTAACGACTAGCCACATTTTATTTAAATCCTAGCCACATTTCAACCCAACCCCACCTAATCTCTAACCCAAATTCACCCCCAACCCAATCCTAAAACTAACCCGGCCCAACCCCTAATTTAATCTGAGCCGTTGATCAAATGAGATCAACGGCCCAGATCCATCCTTGCCTAAATTAACTCAAACGACCCCCCTCCCCGACCCCTCATTTTTCAGAGACCACTCATCTCTCTATATCTATTCTCTCTAGAACCTTCCCTTTTCCCTCACCCTGTCTCCGATGAAGCTCATGCGCCTTCCTCCGTCCATCTTCGACCACCATCCTTTCCACTACAAGCCTTCATGAGGTCTCCTCTATCTGGTTCACTTCATATCTGAAGCCCTCGAGGGTCTGGGCCACGCCAACTTGCACCTGGGCTCCTGCTTTGGGTCGTTCCCGGCCACTCCGATGGGGTTTTGACAAGACCACGCCATATCCACCACGATCTTTGAGTTTCACGGCAGCTTCTTTGGTTATCTCTAGTTCTCTTATGAAACCCTTATTTTTTGCCTAAACCTCTCAGATCCATGGTATTTTTGAATGATTCAAGCCTGTTTCTTTATGTTTTACATTATTCTCGACTCAGTCTTTAAGAATCTTCAATTTTCAAACGTTTTTACTTCCTTTTTAAAACTAGGGTTTCTCGGAACCCTTTTTATGCCTATTTAAAGCTAAGTTTTTCTTTGTGTTTGAGTCTATTCTTTGCATATTATAACTGATTCTATGACTTTTACTATCTTTTATCTCGTTTATGTTAAAAACCCTAATTTTCCTAGACTTCTATATGTGGTTCGGTGTATTAGCATGATTGTTCGTCTTTCATTGCTTGAGTTTCTGTGATTACATTGCTTTGAATGTGTTCTACTGAGTTTTCTTAGCCTAACTTATTCTTATGACTATCTGGGTTGTTCAGATTTGCATCTTTCTACTAGCACTTGTTTGACACGCTGGTTTACTATGTCTGAGCATTCTTGTCTATTTATATGATGAATATAGAATTGTGACTCTTACTTGATCGATTCTGGATTCCATACTTAGGGGGGTTAGATTGAAAGACTTTCCTTTAAACCCTCAATTTCTATTCAGAATTAATTGATTCGCCTGTGGTGCTTTATTCTTATTGTCTATTTCCTTAATTAGAATATTTTTGAACTTAGCCTTAATTGTTTACCCTATACTTAACGAACTATAATTCTTTCCTTATTTGGTCGTGTACTAATTTTATTTGCCTTATGTTTTATTGGTTTTACCGTTTGAGTTTTTGAAATCCCTTGACTTAAGGGAACAGTGTCATTGATTTCGTGACTGATTGATTCTGAGTCCTTTGATTACCATGCCATTGTGATTCTTATCATATTTTGCTACTCGTTTTTCAACTATAAAAGTTCTAGTTTTTCACAAACACACACACTCACACTTGTGGTTAAAAACTCTCTCTCACACTAAAGCTCTCTGCTCTATTACTCGTGTTCTTTGTTCTTGTCTACTGTTAGCCGGCTACAAGCCAAGGCTAACCATTGTGCTCTTTCTCTTTTTCTCTCATTCTGCTTGCTTTCCTCTTCACTGGTATGTCTTATTTTAAATTTAAAGCTTCATCAACAACATGATTCTCTACTTGTTTCAGTTCTTATTGTTCTCAGTCTGTTTTTACTTATGGTTCTTCTGTGAAACTTGCAACTAGAATACATCCTCAGCATGCTATTATCTCTCTTGTCCTGTGTATTTTGGGCATATCTATTAGCTGTTTTCATGATTGTGTTGTACCCCAATCCCTTTGTCACGACCCTAGTTCACCCTCCGTGAACATATCGTGACGGCACCTAGTCCCTATAACTAGGTAAGCCTAGCAATGAGGAATAACAACATAATTTGCGGGATAATTAAGTAAACGAGAGCTGAACAATCTAAAAGAAAGGTTGTATATAAATGCCACTTGGAAAATACAACACAAAATAATACGGAAGTCTAAAACATCACCCCAAAACCCGGAAACTCACAAAAACCAGAGGCTAACAGAATATAATACACTGCTCTAACTCCAGAATGTCTATACAACTGTACGGAAGGATAAACTTTTCACAAAAAAGCTGGAGAAAGATAGAGACTCCTGGCCTGCGGACGTGGCAGATGTACCTCCAAGTCTCTGCTGTAACTCTCAACCTCGGGGATAGTGCGCCTGAGTGGAGGTACCTGGATCTGCACATGAAAAACATGCGCAGGAAAGGGCATGAGTACACCACAGCGGTACTAAGTAAGTGCCAAGCCTAACCTCGGTAGGGTAGTGGCGAGGAAGGTCAGGGCCCTACTGAGGTCAAACAATATAATAGGGATTTACAATATGAAAACAGACAGTAATAATGAATACATCAGTGAAGTAAGTCAGGTTAAACAAGGCAATAAGAAAACACAAGAACAGAGTAAACACGGAGTACGAATGGCTCAATAACAAAGGTAACAATGAGGATCTCCCAGGATACCGTTCTGTATTCCTTTTCTCAACTGTCTAGTGGATCTCCCGGGATACCTTCCCGTAGCCCATCACATGTATAACCGAAGGATCATCATCTGTGCAGGGGGGATCTCCCGGGATACCGTCCCGTAGTCCCAAAGTAAATATGCAGGGGGATCTCCCGGGATAACACCCCGTAGTCCCAAAGTAAATGTGCAGGGGGATCTCCCGGGATAACATCCCATAGTCCCAAAGTAAATATGCAGGGGGATCTCCCGGGATAATGTCCCGTAGTCCCAAAGTAAATATGCAGGGGGATCTCCCGGGATAACGTCCCCTAGTCCCAAAGTAAATATGCAGGGGGATCTCCCAGGATAACGTCCTGTAGTCCCAAAGTAAATATGCAGGGGGGTCTCCCTGAATAACGTTCCGTAGTCCCAAAGTAAATACATAGCCACAACAAGAAGACGTTCAGAATTAGAGTGCATAATACAAGGCAACAAGTAATTGTAGTCTAACATGATTCACGTAGTGCAGTTAAGGCAATTTAAGCAAATAGGCAATTCAGGGCAACTAGGCATGATTTTCTAAGCTAACATAAACTATAGTTGCAATTAGAATAAAACAGGTAAGGAAGAGACTCAGGCTAAATATTTAAAGTAAAATCGGATTTTCAACAATTAGCACAAGTACGCACTCGTCACCTTGCGTACAAGGCATTCAATTACCAAATATCACATTCTAAGGGGTAAGGTCCCCCACACAAGGTTAGACAAGCCATTTACCTCGAACCGACTCAATATCAACTTGAAACCACACGTTTGCCATGAGTATCCGACTCCAAATGGCCCAAATCTATACAATTCAATTACATATCAAAAATAACATCTCAAGCAACTGATTCTACTATTGAATTCAAAGCTAAGGCACGAAATTAGGTAAAATGACAAAAACACCCCTCAGGCCAGCATCTCGGAATCGGATAAATTTTTCATTTTCAGAACCCTCGTACTCTCACGAGTCCAGCCATATAAAAATCTCTCAAATCGGAGGTATCACCCACTCAAAATTCAATAATTTTGTCTATGAAGTCTTATCCATTTTCCATGCAAAATCCGAAATTAGAAGAGGAATTCATGATTAGATTAGCGGGTTATAAGAAAAAGGAGTTTAGAATCACTACCCAATCGTTGCCTCTGAAAAACCCTCGAAATATCTCTCAAATCCAAGCTCTCAAGCTTGAGTTTTGGTAAAAATAGCTAACCTTCGGATTTTGAGATGTTTATTTTGCCAAGTCATTTATTGAATCGCGAAATCGGAGGAAGCCATGCGTTCGCGAAGAAGAAAAATGGAGGCTGCCAAGATTTCTCTTCGCAATCGCGAGGAGCAGTACACGAACGCGAAGGCCTAAACTGACAAGGTTACGCGAATGCGACACGGGGAATGCGAACACGATGAATAAAATAGGCTCAGCCCTCAGGGCCAAATAGAGCTACACGAACGCGGTGGCTTAGCCGCGAATGCGATGGAGGAAGAGGTGAAGCTACGCGAACGCGGAGGGACCGGTTGCGAACGTGAAGAGGAAAACTGGTCCTCCTCAAAAATTACTCTACGCGAACGTGTGGAGGAGGACGCGAACGCGAAGAAGAAAAGTTCCAGGTGGTAAAATAAGCCTTCACGAACGCGAAGGGAAGCTTGCGAACACGATGAAGGCGCACCAGGAACAGCAACAGCAATTCATAAATAGGAGGAATTGGCCCGTTGAGCATCCGAAACACCCCCGAGGCCCCCGGAACCTCAACCAAACCTACGGACATCTCCCATAACATCATTAAAACTTGTACCAATCCTTAAACCACCTAAAACAACATCGAAATTTCAAATTAAACAAGGATTTGAGCCTAAGAACTTCCAATTTCATCAAAACACGCTTTCGATCAAAAACCTAACCCAAACACGTCCGAATGACCTGAAATTTTGCACACACATCCCAAATTACATGATGGAACTACTGCAACTTCCGGAATTCCATTCCGAACCTCGGATCAAAATCTCACTATCGGACCGAAACTTTAAAAATTCAAACTTCGGCTTTTGCAAGCCTAAATGAGCTACAGACTTCAAAAATACATTCCGAACACGCTCCCAACCCCGGAATCACCTAACAGAGCTAACGGAACCATCGGATTTCCATTCAGAGGCCTTCTTCCCACTGCTCCGACTACAGGAAACTTTCCAACACCTAAGCTCTCATTTAGGGACTAAATGTCTCAAAACTCTCTGAAACTCAAAATCGAATGTCCCGGTAATTAAACTTAGCAGAAATAGACTTGGGGAAAACAATCAACAGGGGATCGGGGCGTTAATTCTTAAGACTACCGACCGAGTCGTCACATCCTCCTACACTTAAAAATTCATTCTTCCTCGAACGATCATAAAGACATACCTGAAGTAGTGAAAAAATAAGGGTAACTGATGCGCATATCCTGCTCGGTCTCCCAGGTCACCTCCTAGGCCGGCTGACCCCGCCACTGAACCTTTACTAAAGTAATGTTCTTCGACCGGAGCTTTCTGACATGCATGTCCAATATAGCTATAGGCTCCTCAACATATGATAGATCCTTGTCCAAATGAACTGAGCTGAAATCCAAGACATGAGACGGGTCACCGTGATATCTCCAGAGCATCGAAACATGAAATACCGGATGAACTCCTGCCAAGCTGGGAGGTAAGGCAAGCTCATAAGAAACCTCCCCAACACACCTAAATATCTCAAAAGGGCCAATAAACCTCGGACTCAACTTCCCTTTCTTCCCAAATCTCATAAAGCCCTTCATAGGCGAAACCCGAAGCAGAATTCGTGCCCCGATCATATATGAAACATCACGAACCTACCGGTCCGCGTAACTCTTCTATCTGGACTGGGCTGTACGGAGTCTATCTTGAATTACCTTGACCTTCTCCAATGCATCATGAACCAAATTTGTGCCCAATAGCCTGGCCTCACCCGGCTCGAACCAACCCACCGGAGATCTGCACCTCCTACCATATAAAGCCTCATACGGCGCCATGTGAATGCTGGATTGATAACTGTTGTTGTAAGCAAACTCCGACAAGGGCAAGAACTGATCCCAAGACCCTCCAAACTCAATCACACAAGCACGGAGCATATCCTCAAGAATCTGAATAGTGCGCTCGGACTATCCGTCCGTCTGGGGGTGAAATGTTGTGCTCAACTCCACCCTAGTACCTAACTCCTGCTGAACGGCTCTCCAGAACCGTGAAGTGAACTGAGTACCTTTGTCTGAAATAATAGAAACTGGAATACCATGCAGACGAATGATCTCCCGAATATAAATCTCCGCCAACCGCTCCGATGAATAAGTAGTCAGTACCGGAATGAAATGGGCTGATTTGGTCAGCTGATCCACAATCACCCAAATAGCATCATGCTTCCTCAAAGTCCGAGGAAGCCCAATCACAAAGTCCATGGTGATCCGCTCCCACTTCCACTCTGGAATCTCAATCTGCTGAAGTAACCCTCCCGGTCTCTGATGCTCACATTTGACCTGCTGACAGTTGAGACACTTGGCTACAAACTCTTCTATATCCATCTTCATTCTTCGCCCCCAATAGTGTTGCCTCAAATCCTGATACATCTTCGCAGTACCCGGATGGATGGAATACCGTGAACTATGGGCCTCTGCTAAAATCAACTCCCGAAGCCCATCAATATTGGGCACACAGATCCGAACCGGCATCCTCAATACCCCGTCATCTCCAATGGTCACATCCCTGGCATCACCGTGCTGGACCGTGTCCTTGAGGACAAGTAAATGAGGATCATCCTACTGCCGCTCCCTGATACGATCGAATAACGAAGACCGAGAAACCACACAAGCTAATACCCGACAAGGCTCAGAAAATCCAATCTCACAAACTAACTGGCTAAGGACTGAACATCTAAGGCTAGAGGCCTCTCAGCTATAGGAAGGTATGCCAAACTCCCCAAACTCTCCGCCCGGCGACTCAAGGCGTCGACCACCACATTAGCCTTCACGGGGTGGTATAATATAGTGATGTCATAGTCCTTTAGCAACTCTAACAATCTACGCAGGTGCAAATTTAGATCCTACTGCCTGAATATGTGTTGCAAACTCCGGTGGCCAGTACAAATCTCACAAATACGCTGGCGCAAATTTAGATCCTTCTGCCTGAATATGTGCTGCAAATTCCGGTGGCCAGTATAAATCTCACAAGGCACACCGTACAAATAATGACGCCAGATCTTCAAGGCATGATCAAATGGAAGCTAACTCAAGGTCATGGACAGGGTAATTCTTCTCATGTTCCTTCAATTGTCTGGATGCATAGGCAATCACCCTACCGTCATGCATCAACATCGCTCCAAGGACAACTCGCGAGGCATCACAATAAACTGTATAAGACCCCGAAGCAGTAGGCAATATCAAGATTGGGGCTGTACTCAAAGCTAACTTGAGCTTCTGAAAGCTCGCCTCACACTCCTCTGTCCACTGAAATGGAGAACCCTTCTTGGTCAATCTGGTCATAAGGGATGCAATCGATGAAAATCCATCCACAAAACGGCGGTAATAACCCACCAAGCCAAGGAAACTGCGAATATCTGTAACTGAGGACGGCCTGGGCCAACTCTGCACGGCCTTTACCTTCTTCGGATCCACTCGAATGCCCTCACTCGATACCACGTGGCTTAAGAATGCCACAGAACTCAACCAAAACTCACATTTTGAGAATTTTTCATACAATTTCTTCTCTCTCAAGGTCTGAAGCACTATCCTCAGGTGCTGCTCATGATCTTCCCGACTCCAAGAGTAAACAAGAATATTATCTATGAAAACAATTATGAACGAGTCGAGATATGTCCTAAACACACTGTGCATCAAATGCATCAATGCTGCGGGGGCATTAGTCGGCCCGAATTACATAACTAGAAACTCGTAATGGCCATACCGAGTCCTGAAAGCACTCTTCGGGATATCCGGCTTCCGAATCTTCAACTGATGGTAACCTGAGCGCAAATCAATCTTAGAAAATACATGTGCACCCTGAAGCTAGTCGAATAGATCATCAATACGAGGCAAGGGATAACGGTTCTTCACTGTAACCCTGTTCAAATGGCGATAATCAATACACATGCGCATAGAACCATCCTTCTTCTTCATAAATAAGACAGGAGCACCCCAAGGTGAATCACCGGGTCGAATAAAACCCTTATCAAGCAATTCTTGTAACTGATCCTTCAACTCATTCAACTAAGGAGGAGCCATACGGTAAGGAGGAATGGAAATAAGTTGAGTGCCGGCAACAAATCAATGCCAAAATCAATGTCTCTATCGGGCGGCATGCCCGGAAGATCAGCTGGAAATACATCGGGATAATCATGTACCACTGGAAGTGAATCAACAGAAGGGGTATCAACACTGACATCTCTCACATAAGCCAAATACGCAACACACCCCTTCTCAACCATACGCTGAGCTCTATGAAAAGAGATAACTCTACGGGGAGTGTGATATAAAGTATCACTCCACTCAACACGCAGAACACCTGGCATAGCCAGCGTCACGGTCTTGGTGTGAAAATCAAGAATAGCATAATGGGGCGACAACCAGTCCATGCCCAAGATAATATCAAAATCCACCATATCGAGTAAAAATAAATCCGCACTGGTCTCAAAATCACGAATGCTAACCAAACACGACAGATAAACGCAGTCCACAACAAGAGAATCCCCCACATGAATAGAAACTTAAACAGGAGAACCCAAAGAATCTCGGGCTATACCCAAATGCGGAGCAAAATAAGAAGACACATAAGAATACGTGGAGACTGGATCGAATAGAACTGATGCATCTCTTTGACAAACCAGTATAATACCTGTGATGACAGAATCAGAGGCAACAGCCTCAATACGAGCACGAATAGCATAATATCTGGCATGGCCTCCCCCTCGAGGGCGACCTTTACCTCCCCTACCTCCGCCCTTAGCTGGTTGGGTAGGTGGATTAGCAGTTGGAGCTGTGATCATGGCCTGAGAACCCTGCTTAGCATGCTGTGGCTGAAAAGTCTGTGAAGATGCACCCCTAATAAGTATGGGGCAGTCCCTAACCACATGGCGTGTATCGCCACACTCGAAACAAGCTTTGGGAGGACCCGGCAGCTGTGACTGGCTAGGGCCAGGTCTACTAGACTGACCTCTGAAAGCACCCCGCGCAGGAGGCGCGCTAGAAACTGGAGATATATAATAAAGCTCCTAAGGCCTGGGTGGAGCTGGGGTACCACTGGCTGCTGGAAGATCTGAATGAACTGGGCGGATCATATAACCCCTACCATGACGACATGATGCTGGGGTACGGGCACCACAGTAGTGGGCCGACTCTCGAGACCTCTCGGCCTCCCTCTCCTCTCGCTCCCTAGCAAGCATACCCTCAATCCTCCTAGAAATGCTCACTACATGCTGATAAGGAATGTCCATCTCCAACTCTTGAGCCATGCTAGATCTGATGGGTGGAACAAGACCCTCAATGAATCGGTGAACCCTCTCGCGGACAGTAGCAACAAAAGCCGGTGCATGCCTAGCCAATCTGGTGTAACAGATAGCATACTCTGAAACTACCATATCACCCTGGCGCAAATGCTCAAACTCTGCGCGGCATGCGTCCCTGAGGTTATGAGGCACAAACTCTCTCAGGAACATATCTGAGAACTGGGTCCAGGTCCGAAGAATACGATGACACTCCTCTAGAAATCCCAAGGCGTCATCTGATGCTAGTCCATTGAATACAGGAGGGTCATACTTCTTGAACCTCTCAAGTCTTCGCTGCTCGTCCTCTGAAGCAGCTGACCCTTCCTCGGGCTGAACTCGCGGCACATAAATGACCTCTGGGACCTGCTCCACATGCACTCGCTGCTCAGGAGTGCGGGCGGCGGGAGTCTGTGCTCCTCCCCCGGCATGAGACAGGGTTGCTTCCACTTGATGCAACCATAGCTCAGGAGTGCGGGCGGCGGGAGTCTGTGCTCCTCCCCCGGCATGAGACAGGGTTGCTTCCACTTGATGCAACCATAGCTCAGGAGTGCGGGCGGCGGGAGTCTGTGCTCCTCCCCCGGCATGAGACAGGGTTGCTTCCACTTGATGCAACCATAGCTCAGGAGTGCGGGCGGCGGGAGTCTGTGCTCCTCCCCCGGCATGAGACAGGGTTGCTTCCACTTGATGCAACCATAGCTCAGGAGTGCGGGCGGCGGGAGTCTGTGCTCCTCCCCCGGCCTGAGATATGGTTGCATCAAGTGGAAGCAACCCTGTCTGAACCAGAGTGGTGTACATGGACATAAACTGAGCTAATTTCTCCTGAAGGGCTGGAGTAGTGGTGGCAGTAGGCGTGTCAGGTATCTGAACCTCGGGTGGAGGTACCTGGATCTGCACATGAAAAACATGCGCAGGAAAGGGCATGAGTACACCACAGCGGTACTCAGTAAGTGCCAAACCTAACCTCGGTGGGGTAGTGACGAGGAAGGTCAGGGCCCTACTGAGGTCAAACAATATAATAGGGATTTACAATATGAAAACATACAGTAATAATGAATACATCAATGAAGTAAGTCAGGTCAAACAAGGCAATAAGAAAACACAAGAACAGAGAAAACACGGAGCATGAACGAATCAATAACAAAGGTAATAATGAGGATCTCCCAGGATAACGTCATGTAGTCCTTTTCTCAACTGTCTAGTGGATCTCCCAGGATACCGTCCTGTAGTCCATCACATTTATAACCGAAGGATCATCATCTATGCAGGGGGGACCTCCGGGGATACCGTCCCGTAGTCCCAAAGTAAATATGCACGGGGATCACCGGGGATAATGTCCCGTAGTCCCAAAGTAAATGTGCATGTGGATCTCCCGGGATAACGTCCCGTAGTCCCAAAGTAAATATGCAAGGGGATCTCCCGGGATAACGTCCCGTAGTCCCAAAGTAAATATGCAAGGGGATCTCCCGGGATAACGTCCCGTAGTCCCAAAGTAAATATATAGGGGGATCTTCCAGGATAACATCCCGTAGTCCCAAAGTAAATATGCAGGGGGATCTCCCGGAATAACGTTCCGTAGTCCCAAAGTAAATACATAGCCACAACAAGAAGACGTTCAGAATTAGAGTGCATAATACATGGCAACAAGTAATTCTAGTCTATCATTTTTCACGTAGTGCAGTTAAGGCAATTTAAGCAAATAGGTAATTCAGGGCAACTAGGCATGATTTTCTAAGCTAACATAGACTATAGTTGCAATTAGAATAAAGCAGGTAAGGAAGAGACTCAAGCTAAATATTTAAAGTAAAACCGTATTTTCAGCAATTAGCACAAGTACGCGCTCTTCACCTCACGTACAAGGAATTCAATTACCAAATATCACATCCTAAGGGGTAAGGTCCCCCACACAAGGTTAGACAAGCCACTTACCTCGAACCGGCTAAATATCAACTTGAAACCACACGTTTGCCACGAGTATCCGACTGCATATCGCCAAAATCTATACAATTCAATTACATATCGTAGATAACATCTCAAGAAATTGATTCAACTATTTAATTCAAAGCTAAAGCGCGAAATTAGGTAAAATGACCAAAATACCCCTCAGGCCAGCATCTCAAAATCGGATAAAATTTTCATTTTCAGAACCCTCGTACTCTCACGAGTCCAACCATATAAAAATCTCTCAAATCGGAGGTCAATCACCCACTCAAAATTCAACAATTTGGTCTATGAAGTCTTACCCATTTTCCATGCAAAATCCGAAATTAGAAGAAGAATTCGTGATTAGATTAGCGTGTTATAAGCAAAAAGAATTTTAGAATCATTACACAATCATTGCCTCTGAAAAACCCTCAAAATCTCTCTCAAATCCGAGCTGTCAAGCTTGAGTTTTGGTAAAAATAGCTAACCTTCGGATTTTGAAATGTTTATACTGCCCAGTCATTTATTGAATCGCGAATGCGGAGGAAGTCACGTATTCACGAAGAAGAAAAATGGAGGCTGCCAAGATTTCTCTTTGCGATCGCGAGGAGCAGTACACGAACGCGAAGGCCTGAGCTGACAAGGCTACGCGAACGCGACACGGGAAATGCGAATGCGATGAATAAAATAGGCTCAGCCCTCAGGTCTAAATAGATCTACACAAACGCGGTGGCTTAGCCGCGAACGTGATGGAAGAAGAGGTGAAGCTACGTGAACGCGACCACGGAGGGACCGGTTGCGAACGCGAAGAGGAAAACTGGTCCTCCTCCAAAATTACTCTACGCGAACGCGTGGAGGACACGAACGCGAAGAAGAAAAATTTCCAGGTGGTCAAATAAGAATTCGCGAACACGAAGGGAAGCTCGCTCGCGCGATGAAGGCGCACCAGAAACAGCAACTGCAGTTCAAAAATAGGAGGAACTGGCCTGTTGAGCATCCCAAACACCACCGAGGCCCCCGGAACCTCAACCAAACCTACGGACATCTCCCATAACATCATTCAAACTTGTACCAATCCTTAAACCACCTAAAACAACATCAATATCTCAAATTAAACAAGGATTTGAGCCTAAGAACTTCTAATTTCATCAAAACACGCTTTCCATAAAAAATCTAACCAAAACACGTCCGAATGACCTGAAATTTTGCACACACATCCTAAATGACATGACAGAGCTACTGCAACTTCCGGAATTCCATTTCGACCCTTGGATCAAAATCTCACTATCGGATCGGAACTTCAAAAATTCAAACTTCGGCATTTCAAGCCTAAATGAGCTACGGACTTCCAAAATACATTACGAACACGCTCCCAACCCTGAAATCACCTAACGGAGCTAACAGAGCTAACGAAACCATCAGATTTGCATTCTGAGGCCGTCTTCCCACTTCTCCGACTACGGGCAATTTTCCAACACTTAAGCTCTCATATAGGGATAAATGTCCCAAAACTCTCTGAAACTCAAAATCGAACGTCCCGGTAATTCAATTTAGCAGAAATAGACTTGGGGAAAATAGTCAACAGGGGATTGGGGCGTTAATTCTTAAGACGACCGACCGGGTTGTCACACCCTTGACCCTCTCTATGTGACTCCTTTATGGTTGGTTTATGGCTATGTCTGAGTAAGCATTCTCTGATCATGTCCAAACCATTCCTAGATCTTTCACTGGATTGTTTACCATTAAATGTTCTACCTGTTCCCATCCCCATTACCACTCTTGTAATGTCTGAACCTGTTGTAATGCTGTGTGTTTTGGATGTTCATCTCTGATGCTGTGTGAAGGTTGTTCCTTACTCGTCTCTTTTTCCAAAAACTGTTTTTGCCAAAATTCTCTAGTTTATGAACCCTTTTTCAAAACTCTTCTATTTTTTCAAGCTTACTTCTGGCACTTTACATTATTCCTAGAGACTTGGGTTCCACCCCCCCCCTCCCCCAGTGTGACCATTGCTTAGGGAATTTCTCGAGTTCCCTCTGAAATGTGACACACTGAGGCTGGTATTTCCACATTGCACATGCTTAATTTTGACAATTATATCTGGGTGCTGGTATTTGACAGGGACCCAAGAGGGCCTTAGGGAGCTTTGCCGCACCCAGACCATGTAAGGCTGTGAAACTCGAAAGGATTGAGGTTGGAAGAATGGGCCTGATTGAAGGCCCCTATAGAAGTAACTTATTATTTTCCTTTTAGTAATGTAATTCATTATTCTTGGCCTGTAATAATCTGTAAAAGAATATTTGGGCCTTGATAGTGATTATGGGAGGGGATTATGCATGCTTAGATAGGTACAGGTAGAAATCATGACTATAAGATTTATTACCTATGTGTGCAATAGTATCATGTTTAGGACATGCATACCATGCATTAGAAATCATGTTTAATTCTTTATTTCAGCATGTCTACTATATTCATGTCGTTTTATAAGTCCTGCTCATAGTTAATAACTATGACAAAGTAATGAGCTGCTATAACGTTACTGCTGCTGCATTGTTCATAAGCACTACATTTAGAAACCATGTTTTAGGTACCCATGTGTGCATTAGATACCATGTTCTCTAGGATTTTTCTTTCATCATGTTTGTTATTCTGTTGAACACCTAGTCAGTATGTATGAAATCTAATAACCTCGTTAAAACTATGTAAAAATGGCTAAAAATGTTTCTGCAAATTCAACATTGTCTTCAATGTATTCCATGTCTTTAAAATCAGGGTTAAGGACTTGCATTTCACTAGTTTTGATTCTCATAAGACAAATAATCAGTATTACGAACGCCTAGGCAAACCTTAGGCCTAATGACATAAAAATCAATCGTTCTATCTCTTGCTTGTATTAAAAGTGATCCTTAGAACTAATCAGTCTCTTCTCAAAAGCTTAGAACCTTGCTGTTTGTCACTAATTTTACTCCTGCAACTGATGGATTTTCAAAATGATTCTCCTTTTCTGAAGTTCATGCAAATCATTCTGTTTTTTTCTAAACCCTTGCTCTATTTTTCAAATTACTGGTTCTTGAAATTGTGCACTCATTCTCCTTTTATTAAAACTCCTTTAGACTATTGATTCTTGCTCTATGTTGAATTAATGGATTTCAAAGTTAGTCACTCCTTTTCGAAATCACCCTCTGTTATTTTAAAAGTCCTGCCTCACTTCCAATTACTGGCTTTTCTGGAATTATTCACTTGTTTTACTGAGAAAAGTATCTAAGTTGTTGTGCATTTTAAATTCCTGCTCCTGTCTTTGATATATTGGATCTCCAGAATCCATCACTCTTTCCTGAAAACTACTCTGTTTTAAGTGAATTTCCTGTATTATTACTGAGTTTTCAAAATCATTCCCTTTGCTAAAACCCGCTGAAACCTATTGTTTTCCAACTTAAAACTCCTGTTTTAAATCCTGTCTTTGAGACCTTGATTTTGTTTGAGACGTGCTATTTATGTGTTTACCTGTGGAGGGATCTGTGAGCCCTTTAACTGCCTTTATGTGTTCCTACATCTGTAGTCCTATTTGTTTTACATGTCGCTTAGAATTTTATCCCTTTAAAGCCTAGGGGTTCAGCCTAGTACCCACATTGTAGGATTAGTAGTCCTAAATACCCTCCAGGGCTTATAGGATGGGACGGGTAATAGCACGCAATAAGCTTTCGTGACCAGCACGTGCATTTTAAATAACCTCTATGGGGTGGGAAGGGTAGAATACAGATATGATGACCGTTGCGTTAATACTATTTGTAGCCTCTCATTGAGGATGTGACATACTGGGTATTTCATTGATGTGATCCGTATTACTTTAAAACCTAGGACAATTCTTTTCAAATGTTTTTACACTAATGTTTCCCAAAACCTTTAAAGATTTTCATACTTGTTTGAAATCCCCTCTTATATGAACCTTACTTGCTATTTGTTTACCGCCTAAATTCACAAAACTTCTTGCCTGGGACCCACAGTTGTGGATCTTGAGGGGTGCCTAACACCTCCCCTTAGGATAACTTCAAGCCCTTACTTAATCTCTGGTAATGCAAACTAGTTCATTAGTAATCTACTCTAGGTGCCCTAACGCACCACAAAATTGTTAGGTGGCGACTCTTCCTTAAACCTCTTCTTTTAAGGAGTTGTCCAAAAATGTCATAGACCCGATCTCTCCGCACCTGACCCGTGCGAGGAAAAAGGGGGCGCGACAACTATAAGACTACACAGGGTCTGGTATAACAATTCACGAACTACTAAAGAGTACCACAAATAATGGGCTGAAAGAATTATATATATTTCTTTGAATGTAATAAAACAGTGTCTAAAAAATTAAGAAAAGACTTCAGGAATATGCGGACGCCAGCAGATCTACCTCGTGTCTCTAAATGATGATGTGAGCTACTAAAATCTCCTAACTCTAGTCGGTACCTGGATCTTTATAAAAGAGTGCAGAGTGTAGTATCAGTACAACTAACCTCATATACTGAGTAAGTGCTGAACCTAACCTCGACGAAGTAGTGACGAGGCTAAGGCGGGGCAATCATAACATAACCTGTGACAATATATATAATACAACAAGAAGGAAATAATAATAATAATAGTAATAATAATAATAATAATAATAATAATAATAATAATAATAATAATAATAATAATAATAATAATAATAATAATAATAATAATAATAATAATAATAATAATAATAATAATAATAATAATAATAATAATAATAAACAACTAAATAACTAGTAACTTGCAACAGTAAATAAAAACAACTCGGATAACTCTTTCCAGATATTAGCTATAATCAAACTCACAACTCGGATTTAAGTTTCAATTTAAATCACAGTAAAATCAGAGTATGAAAACCTTTTTAATAAAATCGGATTTCTCCAAAATCCTTATTTTTGAAAATTAATAAAACATAAATATTCACCCTTATCGCTCCTTGTTGCGGCACACAACCCGCTCCCACCTGTCCACCCTTATTGCTCCTCCCTATATATATATCACCCTTATTTCTCTTGTTGCAGCGTGCAACCCGATCCCACCTGTCCACCCTTATAACTCCTTGTTGCGGCGTACAACCCGCTCCCACCAGACAATCGCATCACTTTATTTATAAAAATTTCCACAATTCAAGTCAAAACCTTTCACAATCTTTTTGTCGCAACAATTTTAAAAAGAAAGTTGTACAACTCATGAACAGAAAGTTGTACAATTCTTACCAAATTTCACAGATAGGACTTAAATATCATAACAAACCTGTACCGGGATCCGGAACCAAAATACAGTCCCAATACCAATGAGTTCAAATATTAATTAATTTATTTATTTTCCTAAAATTCCAGCATAATAATTTTCTTCAAAAAGCGATTTCTAAAGCTAGGGACTTCTGGATTCAATTCTGGGCATACGCCCAAGTCCCATATTTTACTACGGACCTCCCGTGATCGTCGGAACATGGATCCGGATCCGTTCACCCAAAATGTTGAACCAAGTCAACTAAAACCAAATTTTAAATTCCAAAAAATATTATTTCTCATATTTTCATATAAATTTTTTTCGGTTTCAAGCTCGGACTGCGCATGCAAATCGAGGTAAATAAAATTAATTTTTTTAGGGCTAATGAACCTGGAATGGAGTATTAATTTATAAGATGGCCCTTTGGGTCATCACACTTTGGATCATTCTTGAGGACACACTCACTCATCAATGGTCCATGGTGTATTGGGGGTGATTTCAAAATTATCATGAATCCGGAGGAGAAATTTGGGGGGAACCCCTCATAGAATGTCCAGAAGCTTTGATTTAACTAACTGTATGGATCACTGTGAGGTTGTAGACATTGGTTTCATTGTGCCTAAATACACATGGTGTAATAATTGGAGACCAAGGAAAAGAGCTTGGAAGAGACTTGATAGAATCTTCATCAATAACACCTAGCCTCACCTATTTCAGAATTACAATGTCAAACATCTCAACAGGTCGGGCTCCGACCATAGACCTCTATATTCAAAAGTAAGGACAACCAAACAACAAAGATCAGTTATTTCGGATTCCTTAACTTATAGACTAAGCATCCATGTTTCCACTACTTGGTTAAAGAAATTTGGGACACCCTATCAAGGTAATCAAATGTGGAGAGTTCATCAAAAAATGAAATTTTTTAGCAACAAGTTATTAAAATGGTCCAAATAAAACATTGGAAATGTTTATAATATTGTGATCAAATGGGAAAAAGAAGTGGAAACCTTAGAAGAGCTGGATCAATTGTGTAATACAGAGACGAGCAGAGAAAAACTCAACAAAGTCCAAGTAGAGTATATTAAATGGCAAGCTACGCAAGAGTCTTTGCTAAAACAAAAATCTCAGATTCAATGGTTTGAAGAAGGGTATTGTAATACAAAATACTTTCACAGTATTATTAGAGAAAGGAGAAGGAAGAATCAGATCCACAGAATCAAAAATCAAAGAAGGAATCGGGGTAGAAGTGAAGAAAAGATTATGAAAGCTTCTATTAAGCATTATGAGAAACTCTTTAATCTCCTGAAGAAGGATCACAAGATGGATATCATTGAATGCATCTCTAAAATTGTTACTGAGGAAGATAATGACTACTTGACCAAGATGCCTACCGAAGAGGAAATAAGGGAGGCTATTTTCAATATTTCCAGTGATAGACAATGTTGCTGGCTCGGATGGTTTCAACGTGGCTTTTTATCAGAGTTGTTGGTATATTATTAAAGAGGATATCACTCGATTTGTGCAGAATTTCTTCAATGGGGCTCAACTCACTAAGTATTACTCTCATACTTGTCTGGTCCTTATTCACAAAATTGATGCTCCTGAGACCTTGTCTGATCTAAGACCTATCAGTCTTAGCAATGTCTCTAACAAAATTATCTCCAAAATACTATCTAGAAGATTGAATCTGCTCCTACCTAAGTTGATCTCTAATAATCAAAGTTGTTTTGTCAAAGATAGATTGATCACGAAAAATGTCCTCCTCGCTCAGGAAATATCCAGAGAATCAACAACTACAACAAGGGTTAAAATATTGTTATTAAACTGGATATAAAAAAATCTTAGGATAGAATGTCCTGGGAGTTCATTAATGTTGTGATGAGGAAGTTTGGTTTCTCAAAGAAATGGATCGACATGAAACGGAATCTCTTATCCAATGTTTGGTATTCCATTATTATACATGGCACCAGGAACGGTTTCATTTCTTGCTCCCAAGGGTTGAAACAGGAACACCCTCTATCCCCGTCATTATTCATATTGGGATCAGAAGTGTTGACTAGACTACTCAACAAGCTTCACGAGAATGAAAAATTCACTCCATTCACCATGCCAACAAAAGGGCCTCAGATTAATCACCTTGCTTATGCAGACGCCATTATTATTTTCTTAGCTGGGACAACAAGATGATCATATTGATCATGAAACATATTCACAAATACGAAATGGCATTTGGTCAGAAGCTCAATGCAAACAAAAGTTTTTTCATAGCTGCTCCAAATACCAAAGCCAGGAGAATCAATAGAATTAGAAAAGCCACTAATTTCATGGATAAACAATATCCTATCAATTATCTGGGGTGCCCTATATATGTTGGAAGGAAGAAAATATGTTACTTTGAGGAGATGGTTGCTAAGATTTTTAAAAGGATTAGTCGATGGAAAGGAAGATTGTTATCCTATGGAGGTAAAGTAGTCATTATTAAGAATGAGTTACAATCCCTGCCCCTATACACCCTTGCTGCCATGAACCCCACAAAAGCTACGCTTAATTCGATTGGAAAGCATTTTGTAAGATTCCTTTGGTATTCCATTAGTGACAAGAATAAGTTTCATTGGAGCTCCTGGAAGAACCTTTGTGTCCCTAAGGAGGAAAGTGGTATCGAAATTAGAAGAATGGAAGACATCAATGAAATTTGAAACATTAAAAGATGGTGGAGGTTCAGAACCTGTCCATCTTTATGAGCTGACTACCTCCGAGCTAAATATTGTAGTAGATCCCATCCAGTTAATAAGTTATTGCCTCCGGTAACTCTCATTCTTGGAAAGATCTTCTTCATGCGAGAGACATAGCTGAAATTAATATTCTTTGGAATATTAACATAGCAACTGCAGTTTCTGGTGGGACAACTTAACAGGTAAAGGGCCACTTGCTAAAGTTGTCAATCACACTAATACATCTGGTAAGATTCAAGTTCCCCAGTTTTTCAGGAACGAGGAGTAGAATACTCACAAGTTGGAGAAACTTCTACCCAACCATATTGTTCATCATATCAGCAGCATATCTAGAGGGAGGCAGAACAATAATGACAAGGTCATTTGGAATCTTACTGA